>CBVK0100097435.1:0-32687 GCA_900067695.1 Picea abies
CATCATCAATAAAAGTAACATAATAGCGAGATCCACCAAGAGATGATACCTGAGCTAGTCACCATACATCTCTATGCACAACCTCTAACCTTTCATTCTTCTTTTCTTTTCCAACTCTGAGAAACCTGACTCTCTTATGTTTTCCATAAACACAATGCTCACAGAAGTCCAAATCAATTTGTTTAAGATCTAGCAACAAATTTATTTTGTGAAGTATCTCCATACCTTTCCCACTCATGTGTCCCAGCCTACGATGCCACAGTGTTGTATCCACTCCTGTAGAAGCTAAAGAGATAGAAGATTCAGTATTACCAGTACATAAATACAATGTACCTACCTTCTCTCCTTTTGTTATCACCAATGATCCTTTGATGACCTTCCATGTCTTATCTGTAAATATGGATATGCAACCTTCACTTGCCAATTTCCCTGTTGAAATTAGATTTTTCCTTAAATCTGGAACATGTCTTACCTCTTTCAACAACCATTGGTTTCCATTGCGTTGTTTTATTTTTACCTTTCCCATTCCAACAATTTTGCATGGTGCACCATCACCCAAATGAACCTGTCTAAAATCACCTTGAACATAATCTAGAAAAAATTTCCTATGGGGTGTGGCATGAAATGAAGCCCCTGAATCTACTACCCAAGATTCATAAATATTATCTACAAAAAGAATCAAAGTATCTTGTAACACATCACCTGTTACATTTTCTTCCTGATTTCTCTCATGTTGTCCATCTCTTTGTTTCTTTGGAGCTCTGCATTCTTTCTTCAGATGTCCTTTCTTCCCACAATTCCAGCACTCTATCTTTCCAAGTCTGGATTTGGATATACCCTTCCTAGAATTCTTGCGGTTCCCTGGGCCTTTCCTCTATCCTTTTGTCTTCCCCTGTTCTCCATGTTCAATGCATTACCTGATGTCTCACCTGTGTTTTTCCGTCGCATTTCCTCACTAAGGATAACACCAACAACATCATCAAATTTTAAAGTATTTGAATCAGAGACAGAGTTACTTACATCCATGACCAAGCCATTCCATCTTTCTAGGAATGAGCATAAGATTAGAAGAGCCCTGACCTCATCATCAAAGTCCACTTTTACAGAACTTAGTTGATTAGTAACTGTATTAAAATCATTTAAATGATCTGCAACAAACCCACCTTCTGACATCTTCATTATAAATACCTTATTGGACGCCGAGGGATTTTCATACAATTTATCCAATGCGTCCATCAAAGCCTTCATTGTCTTTTCTTTTGAAATATTGAAAGCCACCGATGCTTCCAGGCTCAACCGTATCATTCCTAGAGCCTTTCTGTCAAGAATCTCCCATTCTTCATCCTTCATGGTCATCGTCTTCTTTTCTACTCCTCCCAATGTTAGGAATAGATCATTTTGATATAAATAATCTTCCATCTACATCTTCCATAACTGATAGTTTTGGCCGCTAAATTTTTTGACCCTAAACTTTCCATCTTCCGACATTGCTCCCACTTGAACCAGGAACCCTCCTTTCCTGCGAGTTACCTTTTTCTCTGATACCAATTGTTAGAAAAATAGGAGTGTGGAGAAATAAAATAAAACAAATTCAAAAACAAAACACAAAAGATACACAATATAATAGAGACACAGATTTACGTGGTTCACCCGGTGTGGGCTACGTCCACCAAAGAAATTGCCAAGTCCTTTCTTTATTATTATCCAGCAAATGAAGGGATACAACCTACAACAAACCCGTTGTAACTTCCTCTTCTTTCCCCTATAGTCTCCTATCTCAGAATACAATATTCTCCATAATCCATAGCTGCCATACATTTCCCTCATAATAGAGGGTTCCCTTCTAGGGCAAAAAACCCTAACATAATTTCTATCGTTAGATATGCAACCTTATAATGAACGGTCCATATTTACAATGAAATTACAATATACTTTTACAACGCAATTTTTCCTTCGGGGGCCCTCTTTCCCCCGAACCCCCCAGCTGGGGGGATATCCCCCCAGAAGGGGGTAACCCCCCTCTGCACTCCCCCGCATGGAAGAGTATACATTCTTCTGGGGTGTAAAGTCTTCATGAGGTATAAACCAGGCCAAAAACAAAGACCTATGAATCTGGAAGATAATCTGGCTCCACAACCAACAAAAGGATCTATCACTTATTGCCTACACAGATGCAGACTGGGCATGTTGCATTGATGATCGATGAAGCACTAGTGAAGCAATTTTCTACTTGGGCGAGTGTTTAGTATCATGGTTAAGCAAGAAACAATCATCAGTATCCTTATCTACAACCGAGGTAGAGTATATTGCAGCAACAACATGTTGTACACAGGTTCCATGGATGAAGAAAACTCTGACATATATACAGGTTGATTATGATGATCCCATTCCAATCTATTGTGATAATACAAGTTCCATAAGTATCTCAAAGAACCTGATGATGCACTCCAAGATGAAGCACATTCAAATCAAGTATCACTTTCTATGGGAACAAGTTGCAGAGAAGAACATCAAAGTTGAATATGTGGGCACAAAAGAACAAGTGGTAGACATCTTTACAAAATTGATTCCACGGGAAGCCTTTGAGTATCTTCGCTAGAGACTAGGAGTAATTTCTACTCCAAAATGAATTCTTTTGAATGATTATCTTATATATCTTAGATGTACATGAGGAAGCACCATAAATAGGACAATTCAGGTTGGGAGATCAGTTTCAGGAAGAGTTATGTTAGGGGGAGAAGCCTCAGATGGAAAGATACCTTTTACATTGATGACAAAGGGGGAGAGATTTATCATATGCAAAGGTAATGATTGGAGAGAGAGATCATATAGGGATATTTCCAAGGGGAGTGAGTGTCACAAGGGAAGAATGAGCGATATGACTTTAGAGTGATACCCTTTGTTAAAGGGGGGGATATTATTCATATGAAGGGAGAGAGAGTAATCAGAGGCTTATAAACACAAAGAAAAATCAAAGACATGTAGACATGGGGACCATCCCCAAGGAGAGTTCAGTCAAGGGGAGCAGCCCCAAAGGGAGATACCCTTTTCCATTGATTTCAAATGGGAAGAGATAGAAACATTGATGAGGAGTATAAGCATGAATGTTTTCATGACTAAATGTTATCATCAATGTTGGTGTTGCCATCAATGTCAAAGGGGGATATTGTCAAACATTTGGCTTAGATTGATGGATAGTTGGTATGGATTTTTGGATTTCATTGATGTCAACCATTGGAGAGTGATATTGTAGATTGATGTCAACCCTTGGAGAAAGTCTGGTAGTGAATTCTGGTAGCACAAAGGTTTGGGTAATGGACCCAAGGTTGTTTCATGTATAATGGTATGAGTTTTAATATATTTGAAGGTAATGCTATTTTATATGGATAGTACATGTCATTCCATTTCTGGTGGTATGTGGAATGTCACATAACTCCTCACGGTTAGAGAGTTATGGCCATGAGAAGTTGGAGAAACCAGGTTTGGGTAATGGACCCAAGTTTGTTTGATGGATAATGGTATGATTTTTGATATATTTTCAGATAAGAATATTATATATGGGTATTAAATGTCATTCCATTTCCAGTTCTATGTGGAATGTCACATAACTCCTCACAGTTAGAGAGTTATGGCCATGTGAAGTTGGAGAACCCCGATGAGTCATCTAGAAGCCCCAAAAGGTCAAAGTAGTCAAAGTGGTTTAAGATATTTTAGAAGGTAAATAATAAATTGAAGTGATGAGTGTACTATAATTCAAATTGAATACAAAATAAATTATTTAAATAATAAATTTAATGGAGAAATTACTAAGTTGACAAATGTTAGAAGTGGGTTAGTCCTAAAATAAAGAAAGTGGTTTAAGATGGTTAGAAGGTAACCCCTTGAGGTAAAGTGAAGTGATGAGTGTACTATAAGTCAAAGTGGAAACAAAATAAATTATTTAAATAATAAATTTAATGGATAAATTACTAATTGGACAAGTGGTTATAAGTTGGTTAACCCTAAAATAAGGAAAGTGGGTTAAGATGGTTAAAAGGTAACCCCTTGAGGAAGCTACATGAAAGTATAAATAAGAGGCAAGGCTCTCTCATTTTAATCACACTTGAGAATATTGAATATCTACAAGTGACTGAGGTAACCAAAGGATATCTAAGTTTAATTTTAGAAGGAAGGTGAAGTAAAGAAGGCCGAAAATCAAGAGAGGATAAATTCTTTTGATGATGTTTTTTAAGGCATGT
Source organism: Picea abies (assembly GCA_900067695.1). Lineage (NCBI taxonomy): Eukaryota > Viridiplantae > Streptophyta > Pinopsida > Pinales > Pinaceae > Picea > Picea abies. The sequence continues at coordinate 4,239 of CBVK0100097435.1, forward strand.
TATTTACAGGTCATCTCACCATTTTCACAATAACTATTTTTCTAGAATGATTCGGACCGTGAAATTGGGAGGCCATTGAGGAAACATATCCAAGTAGTTGTGGTACAAATTTTATCTTGTGGGTCGTTTTATTTTTGGAGTTACACTCTGTGGAAAATAGGGTTTGTGGCTAGACCTGAAACTAGTCTAAAACAGGTGTTTCCGATAAAAATGTCATAACTTCTTCATAACATATCCAAATTTAGTATGACCAAATGTGTTGGTTAGAGTACCATCTTTAGTATTTTTTGTACAATTTTGAGATCCATACAACAAATATTGTGTGCAGGGCACACTCTACAAGTTCACTCTTTAGAATAAGCTAGATTTCAACAAGGTATGTCATTTTTTCTATAACTCCTTTTCTGGGAGGTTCCAAGTAGTGAAACCTAGAGGAATTTCATAAAACACATTGAAGAACATTTTGTACTATTTTCATATCTTTATTTATTATAGGTACATAGTTATGATTATTTCAAGTTAGGGTTGTTGACTAATCCAAAACTAGTCATGTGAGGATAAAGTAAAGTTAGATGAAAATGCTAGTCTCTTGTTGTTAAAGTTAAGGAAGGTTTGCAGGTATGTGATCATATACACCAAGTCTATTATAGAGTTACAAATCAGATTTGGATGATGAAATTGATGAGGGCTTTTGTTTGAGTTACATGTTGGGTACATGGTTGAGACAAGTCGTTGATGAGTTGGCACATACATGAGGTGTATAGTTGATGATGTTGGTACAAGTAGTTGATACATGATTGGTACATACTTGGTACATGGTTGGAGGCACTTATTAGTAGTATTGTTGACACATGGTTTATGGATGATGTAGCATACTTGTATTGGTATATTATTAGAAGCACATATTAATCTTGGTGATGATTATGAGTTGTTGTGTTATGCTTGGTTGATGCACATATTTGAAAGTTGTCTTGGTGATTGATATTGGTGAGTAGATCTGATTTGGTTGATAATATTGATGAGACCATTTTTTGTTATATGTTTTTTGGATAGGTTGTTGTGACAGGTTATTCGTATAGGTTTGGTGCATGGTTGATGCACTTGTTCATGGTACAAGTTGAGGTACAGGTTGATACATGGTTGATTCACTTGTGTATGGTACGAGTTGATTATAGGTTGTTTGTTACAAGTTGGTGCATGCTTGATGCACTTGTTTATGGTACAGGTTGATTACAGGTTGATGCATGGTTGATGCATGGTTCAGGTTATTGGTATAGGTTGTTTGGTGCAGGTTGATTGGTACAGGTTTACAGTAGTATATCTCACAGTGATAGTGTGACAGTGGTTCCATCATTCTACTTATATGTTAGGGAGGTTGGATGCGGAAAGGACAGGTGGTTGTAGCCACCTTCTGGTTGTAGCCAGAGAACATAGAGGGTTGCAGCCTCCTTCTGGTTGTAGCTAGAGAATTGGGGAGTTAGAGCTTCCCTCGAGTTGTAGCCTGACAAACTAGGGGCTTGGAGCCTCCTTCCAGTTGCAGTTGTAAAAAAAAGGAAGTTGGTGCTTCCAATGAATGTAATTCTTAAATACATATAAGAAAAATCATTCTGTGGTTTTCTCCCACTTTGGGTTTCCACGTAAAACACTGGTGTACTTTGTCTGTGTGTGATTTCTCATTTGTTCATTGTTTATTTACTCTGCAACTATTGGATGATAATGCTACATTGATATAACACTTGAATTTTATGGTGAAAAAGGATTAAATTTCTCTATTATTGATTCAACCCGCCTCTCAGTAATCCAACACGATCTGGTAATGGATCGATTGGCTCGAGTCCCAACTTCTTGTACCTAGACGTTGTCGGGGACATGAACGAAGAAAAATAAATGAAGATCGGACCACTCTGATACCATTGATCTGGATTTAGGAGCAGAACAAACTGATTAACACACTAAATACCATAAACACAGAGATAGAGAGAATAGAAAAAATATTCAGTGAACAATATCTTCTATTAAATAATGAAATAGGTTGAAACTGTAAAACTGCAGAACTGTAACTTGCTCGAATGGTGGTAGCTATCTCTGAGAAGAGATGTGGCTGCTACGTCCACCCGTCTGAGAATAATGGATTAAAATGAGGCTCCAGAGGCCCTTTTCATATTATTCATGAATGCCAAAACCCCAAACATCCAAAAACCTAACCTGAGAAGGTGAAACACCAAAATTCATGTGGGCCCTATGGGAAAGTTGGTGTAATTTGGTACCTCAACTTCCTAGGGTCATAACTTTTGCATACGACCTCCATTTTAGGTGTGTGATAGCCCGTTGGAAAGGTCCTTCAGAGAAATACACATTATATTAGCATACTGTGACTCTATATATAGTATGATTGTCTCGAGTCAAGAAAACAACATTTAGGGCCCCAAAACAGCCTTGGAAGTGCAGCAATATGTGCTGACATGAAAACATACAAAATAAACCAGTTGGATTAGCCGAGAGGCCACCCGTATCCACCTAGAGAATGTGTGAGGTTTCAGACATCCCCATAAGTGTAGAACTCACAATTATAAATCAGTACAGAAAGACGTGTTGAATAAAAAATGGACATGAGGAGAAAGCTGGAATAGGTGGGTGGCCACCAATATCTACCTGGATCATATACATATAAATGTTAGGAAGATGAGAATCCTATTGCAAGTAGATTTCATGTTCAACCTCCCTCTTAGGAGGCAACCCTATAGGTTCCTGAAATAACTCATCATAGTTAAATATGATTTTTACCAACTCATGTTTATGATCTGGATCACAACATGGTAAAGAATCTGATATGTCTTCTTCTTTTTGTTTCACCACGATGAGAAAAAAAAAATTAATTGCATTCATGAGTCTCTTCATTTGTCCTATGCTCACTAAAGAAACATTAGTTTTGATACGAAGAGCTCTGAAAATGAATTCAAACTTATCCTTAAAAAGGTGATATTTATTATCTTCACGATAAAATATAGCTTTCCTGTCAAATAGATATGGACTACCCAAGACGATGTTGCAAATGTAAAGAGGTACAACATCTAACTCAACCTCATCATAGAACTTAGTTGTAATTGCAAATCTGATCTTACACTACTTTGTCACCTGCAACTTAGCATCATCACACACCCAACCTAATGGATATGGTTTTTTATGAGGTGTTGTTTTAAAACCAGTTTCTTAACAATTGCTTCAGATATTAAGTTAACTTGAGATCCAGTGTCAAACAAAGTATCTACCTTTTATGTTTGACTACAACCCTAACATGAAAAATCTTGCTTCTTTTCTTTTCATCAATAACACTTTCCAATTTAGCATATTGAACTGAAGAATCAGATTTGATAGTAGATATACCTTTGCTTCCTAATGCCATGATCTTAGATTCATCTCCTGAATCGGATCCCAAATCATATTGAACCAATGCAGCAATATTTTGTTTCCCCTTATATTGGAACTTCTTTGGTCATAATTATGGATGTGACTTCTAACATTGTGCTTCTGCATGCCCTCTTCTCTTACAGTGAGAACATGAAGGTTTTTCTTTAGCTTTCTTTATCGTAGATGACTTCTTACTCTTCCATTTTCTTTTCGATTTCTTCTCGAACTTGTGTGGCTTATTATCTTCAATCACATGCTTCCCATTAATATCCTTCAGATGAGTAGCTTGTACTGACACTTCATCAATGTTAGTAGGGTTAAACATCAAGATAGTGTGTGGAAGAACGGAATTCCTAAGGATAATGATTTCTTATTAAATTCATGTGTATATACTTAAACATTTTTCCCTTTTCCTTGCCTTATATGTTGTCATTCCATAATTTCAGTTTGCACATAATCCAATGGATAAAATTGTTTCTTATTGCAGCAGTAAATTCATCCCAAGAAGAAATTACTTCACCATGTTGAACGAGATCAACTTGTGTCTTACTCTCCCACCATATCAAAGTTGTGTCACCCAGTCGAAGAGTATCCAATTGTATCTTTGCAGTGTCATGCATGATCTTTTGCACCCTGCAATATACCTCTATTGGCTTGATCCAATTGTTCAACTTTTATGCATTCAATTCTCCATCATAAATTGGAAATTCTAACTTGACATCTAGTTTCAATAAATGCAAATTATGAGCATGAGAAGACTTCTTAGTGGACTTCTTCTTATGCAAAGAATGTTCACTTACTCCATTCGTAGATGATTATGAGGATGATGGTGAAGAGGCTTCTGCAGGTCCACCACCTTCACCTCCTCCTTCATCTTTTGTCCAAGATTCTGCGAAGACTATACTTGTGAATTATTCGATATAAACCATCTTCTATTTCCATCATTGAGTGAAGTGTAGCCATAACTTCCTCAAGTCTCCTGGGAGGATCTTCTCCTTCCTTTCCTTCGGCAGCCATATTTTTCTTTTGAAATCTTCTTTGAATCTCTGGCTTATAACTTGCAAGCTTTCCTTTACCAAGCTTGAACCTGAATATTGTAAGAATTCACTAGCAAACTCTTCTCAAAACATCACTCTGATACCAACTTGATCTAAAAAATCCTTAGATGCCAGTTATTATTTAATACACATAATCATCTAACTTGATTTCGAAATAATAATGATCATTTGATTGATTTCATAATACATGTGAAGTTACTTATCTATCCAAATCCACTTTAATGATAAACAACTTACAATATAACTGAGAAAAAATAGAACAACAATAAAAAAATCACATACACAAGTTTGTTAACAGAGTTCACCCAATTTGGGATACGTCTTCGGGTCTGCTTCCAATTGAGACCCTATTTATTAATGCTCAATTTTTTGTGTTTTTACAATGACCTTTTTACACATTACTCAAACTCAGAAACACACTATGTCATCGAATTCCTTGCAAAATTATGAGAAAAATGAGTATAAACTTCATAAATTCCATTAAGGAACCTCTTGGCATGCATTAGGGGGTTATCCCAAAGTCTTGATACCTCTAGCATGAACTTTCAGACCAAATTCGTACTCTGCAATGAAGTGATGTTGCCTCGGTCCATGCACTAGTTAAATAGGGCACGTGCTTATACTGCCACCTAAAACTTTGGCAAACCTTAAATGTTTGTTGATGAAGCTCCTTAACAAAAGGCGAATTTGGCACAATGGTTAAAGTGTTGACATACATGGAGGAGTTTGTGGGCTCAATCCTCGTGAACCTATCCCCCACGTGCATTTTGGTTGTAACATTGGATATATATAGTTTGTAGTTAATATATGTGATGGCATATATATTACTATAAATGGAATAAATTTTAATTCCCCGCGGATATATGATACACAGTTACAACATTAATATATATGATAACTATAGGATCAAGGGATATTCCCTTGATCCTATTTTCCCGCCAAATATACCACTTACCACTTTAAATAGAAGCAACATCCTGTACGGTTAAGAATCACGTGCATGGTGTAATGGTAAACTCGTTGGTTTGTTAGGAAGGAGACCTGGGTTCAATCCTCTAGAATCCCAACTAGAATTTTAAACAACCTTATCCATAGAAGACCAATGGGAGGCTATCATGTGGCATATTCTCACTGGTCCATCATCGCCACGTGTCAACTTATAATTGGTCCACTGATGCATGTATGATCGCCTTGTCACCTGCTTAGTCAAACATACGATTGTGCCACATGTTATATTGTGAAGTTGATAATTCAACACCATACGGGTTGTATAGTCGTTCCATGTGTCACCCTTTCAATCATGACACATGTCACCTTGACTTTGACTTTTTTCCATGTTTGACCTAAACTTTGACCGGCCATAAATTTTGCATACAAACTCTCTTTGAGGAAATTTTTATGTTGTTGGAAATCTACCGGTGAGCTCTATGCAATGAATTCACTTTAGAGAGAATTCAATATGATAAAATTTTGAGCATTTATAAATCCTCCAGGACCTATGCAAGCGTTTTAGATCTTTCTAGACCTTTATGAGCGTTTCAGATCCTCCTAGATCAACAACATCCCTCACAAGGATCTTGAGTCATTTCCTTAATAGGAAAATGCACTATAATCTTACAGCCCATTTTTACAGGTACACGGGCCTATTTCTCAACATAAAACACAACCAAACAATTTCTACCTTCAAGTATACCATGGTTGGTCCTCTTTCCTGCCCTTTGTTCTTCCTTTTGTTGCCCAAAAACTGCATGTAAAAATTGTTCTCCATCCAAAAACGTGACTATACAAAAAAACTACCCCCTTTCCCATACAAAATTCCCCTCTTTGTTTCCTTGCTTGACTTGACTTACACTCTTATCCAGGTTGATTGTAATCATGCCCATGCCCTCCAATAACTATGGGATGTGACTCCTCACACCCACTCTCTTACAGGAGTTAAATGATTGGTTTTCAGCACACTCCACATCAAATCAAAAGGTTATATACAATGATAATAAATCAGGAATGTGGGTTGGATTAATACCCATGAATAATTCCCCCTTGGAATCCCCTCTCTCTTGTGGAATCATAGCCCCCCATCGTTTTCATCCTTTTCACATCGCAATTAGTTATTGCTATTTTTATTAATTATTTCAATGTACATAATACATAATTCGGCTCCCGGCCACATTAAATCAATATGGGTTTTTCTCCCTAACACCTAGGCTCACTTGCCTAATTCACATTTATACAATTACATTATAATTCACGAGGATTAGAACCGGGAATGTTACAGAGTTAAAAGATGAAGTTTACATTTCAATCATAATACAAGGTAGATGTGTAAGATGGATAATATTGATGTCAAACATATGGTAACCCATATAATATTTATGAAAAATAAATCACATTATTAAAACCATATATACAAAGCCAACAAAATGTACTTAAACAATATCAATATCAACTAAATAAAAAATCCATGGTATTCTGCATTAAATAAATCAGTTCACACCCATTTATGAATTGGTTAACAATGTTCTATTAAACAATATCTCCTTTCTTGAAATTAGAAGAATATAACACCAATATATATCTATCTTAACTTCAGAGTTCCGCCATCGAAAAATTTTACACCTTAAAAGATTTTATTTATCCTTATACTTGATAAATCTAGATTAAGATAAGTATATGTTAATAGAAATACAATAAAAACAAACAAAAAATCTAGATTTAAGAAGGATTCATGTGTGTTATGCAAGTCAAATATAAATAGACATAGTGTTTCATTTGTGGTGTATGGTTAATTGCAAAATCCATTCATCTATACATTAGTGTTTATCCTACATCTTCCATAGTGCCTTCTATGTCTTGCTCCTACTCTACATTTTATATTTATAATGTGTGTGATTCTCTCCATATGTTTCAGGAGGCAACTTCATCACCTAAACCTGCAAATAAAGGTGGAATAGAAATTGTCTTTGAAGCACTATCACTTAAACCATTAAAAGGGTGGTGTATAGCCTTTGTTTGGTTTCTAATATTATTTGTCTGAGCTATAGTTACTTCTTGATAATTAGTGTAACCTAGTAGATAACAAAATGTGAAGAAAAAAAAGTGTCTTTATCCCTCCATCTTTCTTGTATAAGAGACTTTATATGGATTCTCTGACTAAACAAATAAGAAACCCCTCTTATTTAGAGATAATGTTCATTACACGTGGAAAACTAATAATGTTAAACATTGTTACCTCTCCCTTAATCTAAGCATCTAGTTATGTTGGTCACTTGAGATTCAACATTGTTTAAGTCCTTAGAAATAATAGCTAATTTTTAGGAGGTCTTTGGATAGCTAATCCAAAAAATTTGCTTGCTTGTCAATGTCAAAAACGTGTTTGCTTGTTAATGTCATTTGAAGATTAAATGTTGGTCAAGTCAAGAATCTGGCTATAAGGAACTTGCCTTGAGCTAGAAATAGGCACCTCCATGTGTTCGTTCAAGCAATCTAGGCACGCACAGCAGGTTGTGACAGCAAAGTGAAAAATCTAGCTAAGACATGCATGAGATGGTATTTCTAGGTACAGTGAGGCACAAGGTGCCTCAATAACAAATCAAAGAGACAAGACAAAAATTTTGTAATTGGTCTAAAGAAAATATAACATAAAACTATGAAAAACCCAAAAATTAGAGTAGATCTGAATAGATAGATTAGTCTTATTGATGAGGCAAGAGAGTATTACATAGTGTCATAGATTAGTCTTATTGATGAGGTAATAAGGTTTGAAAACATAGTGGCTAAAAGAGTATTACGTTTTCATGAGATTCAAAATTAAGAAACTTTTAAAGGCAATTATTAAATAAATTATAAAAATGACATTTTTCTTTTCGAGGTTTATGGAATAGAAAAAGAAGAGGTAACAAAGAAATAACTCAAAGTTATAATAAAGTTTCTTTAAACGTCTAAAATCCCTAGGTCGAATGGTTAGATAGTTTAATTTTTCTTAGGGTTTTATGAGTCGATAGAGAGACATTTTGAGATTGGTGGAGTTAAGAATATTAGGGAAGGTGTTGGGCTCTATGAATTCGTGTACCTAAGAAGAAGAATCTAAATTTTTTTCAGGATTATATGCCAATTTCACTATGAAATGTTATTTACAAATCATTGCAAAGGTAAAAGTCACTAAGTTGAAAAAGGTATTCTTAATAGCAATTTGGGTTTTTACATAACAAATAGATTCATGAAGCAGTCAAAGTGGCATGAGAGCGCCTTCATTTAATAAAAAGAAACAATATTTCAACCATGATATTAAAGTTAGACCTATCAAAATCCTATAATAGGGTGAATTAGTTGTACTTGAAGATTATGCTCATTCATAGGGTGAATTAGTTGTACTTGTGGATCAATCCCCTGGTTCTTTACCCCCTCCAAGGGGTTGAGACAAGGATGCCTAATGTCCCTCATTCTATTTCTTTTGGTAGTTGAGGGCTTGAGTAGACTAGTAAGAACTAGAAAGAGTGAAGGAGTTATAAAAGGAATAAATAATGGTAGGTCTATTTTATTGACATACTTTCCCTTGTAGATGATGTTAGATTATTTGGAATTGGAACTGTAATAAAACCATCCAATTACAAGGAAACATGGGACCTCCAATATACTTTTTAATAATTTAGAGGAGGATCAAGAAAGTAGGATTGTTCAAACACTACCCTATAAGGTTATCCTTTTGATCATGGAGTCAAGTACCTGGGATTTTAGCTAAAAGCCAAATGACCAAATATTTAAGAACTATCTCTCACTTTATGAAAACATGGTGACAAACTAGTGCTACATATGGATTTATAAAGGAAGCAAACTCACATTGTGAAGTTAGTGTTAGATACAAATATATTGGAAATCACTAACTCACACCATAAAGGATTTTGTTTTTAAATATAAAATAAATGCTTCAATTTTTTATGCAATGGAAAAAGGGAGAGAGAGCATTCCATTACTAAAATGGAGAATAGATTTAAACCCTAAGAAGTTGGGGATGGGGATTGAAAAACATTCATCACTTTGGTCATGCTTGGGTAGGTAAAAGTTTAAGGAGGCTAATTAAAGAGAAAGGGTTGTGGAAATAATTGAGTTTTCAAAGATACATTGCTCAACAAACCATGAAAATATGAAAACTAGACAAATATATTCACATGTGGGTCTATTATGTGGAAGGCACTAGTGAGAGATTTTCTAATAGTAGGTAATTGGATGGCATGGAGAGTTGCCCAGTTTAAAGGTAAGGGTAGGAGAGGGCCCTTTGGGTGGGTTATGTAGTTTTTCATATATTCTTAGAACCTTTAATCATCATCCTAAACACCAATGGTTTTCATTATTTAGCAAAAGTAGAAAATACATAAAACACTTATATTTAGAGTCTAAGGGTGGAAAAAAACTAAGATATGAGTGTTGAATATGCCAACTAATTTCTTAAAATCGGTGGATATGAGCAGATTTAATGGAGCCTAATTTGTAGCAGGTTGTTCAACCAAATCTACCGATTTGGTATGAACGTCCAAGATTGGAAAATAATTTCTAAACTAATTGAATTATGTTCTACATTCATGTAAGCCCATAGAGGCATAAAGGGATGGGGGAATAGTGGAATTGAGACAAAGATGTGAGAGCATGAAGCTTGGGTCAAATAGAAGCCTGAATTATAAAGGTTGTTTTTATTTATCTCCCTTGAACAATAAGAAGACCGATTATCATTGCCCCGTGGAGGTTTCTCTTACAAGAAGGGTTTTACCACGTAATTCTCTGTGTATTAATTTTATGTGATTGTCATGTGTTAATTGTGTTTTTCCACATTTACAATTACAACAAGTGGTATAAGATTTGTTATAATCCATTATGACTTGTGTGAGATTTTGAGTCTATAACCTGTGTAACCTGTTGACAGCAGTCCGCCTGGAGCAAAAGTGTTAGTTGAAATTATTGTGGTGTTGTTGTGTATTGAAAAAAATGTGTCGGAGAGACTGGCACTTTGGTATATAGCGACTGACACATTGCTAGATCCAAGCTCGGGGAGAGATATGCCTTTCTTGCTAGATGAGCCACCATCGTGGAGCGCTCGCAACCTGAGGAATCGTGGAGATGCCCACGGGAGCATCGATTTTTGCATCAGCGTTGGGGTCTCTACATGGAGGGAGCGTCGTTTGTAAACTTACGTTATGCATGGTTTTTTCAATTCAGCATTGGCCTATAACTGTAAGGGGTGTGTTGGTTTCTCAATTTTTGCAAATTATTAAAACCCTCCTCTATGCATGGAAACAAAATGATTGTAACAACCTTAGTTGCAGCAGTAATAAACAAAGTAATGGCGCGATGAGACTGAGATATGGCAATTTGGCGAACTACTCTCCATCATTAAAAAATGAATACGTAGCTCCTTAGTACATGACTCAATTCTGGTGCATGGTGGTATGTTGGCTTATTTCCTTTCTAGAATGTAAATGTGTTTTGGCAATGGTAATTTGTAAGCAAATATGAACAATTTTTCTTAGCAAAGATAATGAACTTGTTAATGCTAATCTTACCAGAAATAATACAATTCCATGCTTAAATAAATAAATAAATATGGCGAAAACTCGGAGTGCTAAGTTTGAAATCGAGAAGTTCAATGGCAAAAGAAATTTTGAGATCTGGAAGGTGAAGATGCACGATATTCTTGTGCAACAAGGCATGATGAAGGCGCTTTTGGGAAAATCAAAGAAATCCACAACCATCTTAGATGAAGAGTGGGAAGAGATCGATGTGAGAGCACTAAGTGCCATACGTATGTGTTTGGACGAGGATGTTTTGTTCAACATTGTTACGGAGAAGACAGCAGTCGGTTTGTGGACAAAGTTGGAAAGCTTATATATGATGAAATCCTTAACGAATAGGATCTTCCTGAAAAGACAATTGTACAGTTTGCGCATGAAGGAAGGTATGAAAATAGTTGATCATTTAAATACTTTTAATACTCTTTTATTCCATTTGACTAGCATGGGAGTGAAATTCAAATCTGAAGACAAGGCGATTACATTATTGTGTTCTTTGCCCGAATCATGGGATCACTTTGTTACCTCTATTAGTTTTAGTTCAACAAAAAGTATTGAGTTTGGTGTTATTGTTGGAGATTTACTGTCTGAGGAAACAAGGAAGAAATCCAATTTAGAAACCTCTACATATGAGGCAATGGTGGTCAAAGGAAGACCTAAAGAAAGAGGACATGTTCAGAGGAATTTCTCTCGGTCAAAGTTGAAGGGAAAGAAGAGCAGGATTAAGTGTTGGTTTTGTGGCAAATCTGGACACCTGAAGAAGGACTGTTGGAAGCGACAGCAAGCCTCCAAAGACGACCCTCCAAAAGAAATGAAGGAATCCAACGCAACTAAAACAAGTTCAGGTATGACTGATGAAGTTTTATCAATTAGTATTGGTTCATGTCATGATCAACAATGGTTATTAGATTACGATGCTTCAAATCCAATGTGTCTTCATAGACACTGGTTTGTTGATGGAATAGTTTACATGGGAAATGATATCTCGTGTAAAGTTGTGGGACTTGGTAGCATTCCAATTAAGATGTTTGATGGAACTGTTAAAATACTAACTGGTGTGAGACATGTACCTGAGCTTAGGAAAAACCTAATTTCTTTGGGATTCTTAGACACTGGAGGATATAAGAGTATTGTTCAAGGTGGAGTTATGAAGGTCTACAAAGTAATCCTACTAGTTATGAAAGCAAAGAAGGTTGGTAACATGTTTTTGTTAGAATGAAGAACTGTGTCATATCATGTGACATCAATATTTGAGAACGACAATGATTCTATTCAACTTTGGCATCAACGGTTGGGCCATATGAGCGAACAAGGATTAAAGCTATTAATTGATCACAAGTTACTTCCTAGTCTAAAGTCTTTAAAGTTAGATTTATGCAAACACTGTATTTATGGAAAACAGAATAGGCAGAAATTTAAAACCGGAAAACACACCAGTGAAGGAATCCTTGACTATATCCATTCTGATGTTTGGGGGCCATCCCCTACTATTTCATATGGAGGATCATCATATTTTGTTACTTTTATAGATGATTTCTCTAGGAAGGTTTGGATCCATATGTTAAAAAGAAAGGCTGATGTATTTACTGTTTTCAAGCAGTTTAGAGCTTTGGTAGAAAAGAGCACTGGTAGGTCCATTAAATGTTGAAGAACTGATAATGGTGGTGAATTTACATCGATGGAATTTGAGAACTATTGCAAGGATTTTGGGATTGATAGGCATAAAACCACTTCCTATACTCCTCAGCAAAACAGAGTTGTTGAACGCATGAACAAGACTATTTTAGAGAGAGCAAGGAGTATGCTTAGTAATGCCAACTTGCAGCAGGAACTGTGGGCAAAAGTAGTATCTACAGCTTGTTATCTGGTGAATCGATCACCATCAACAACAATAGAGTGAAAAATTCCATAAGAGGTATGGACATGTCATCCTTGTAATTATTATAATCTTAAAGTTTTTGGATGTGAAGCCTATGCTCTAATTCTGAAACATCGGCGTTCTAAACTAGATCCAAAATAAAAAAGGCTTATCTTTGTTGGATATGGTGATGGTATTAAGGGGTACATGTTGTGGGATGATACTGCCCACAAGATCACGATTAACATAGATGTAATATTTGATGAATCATCTCTCATCAAATCAAATGTAGATGTTCAAATGAAACAGGAAGAAGTACCTAAGTATCAACAAATTCAGTTTGAAACCAGTTCAAATACAGATGAAAGTGAACATGAACAAGTTTCTGAAGATGTTCATGAAGATTTTCCTACAGAAGAAGACATGGTTGATGATAACAATCAACAGAATGTGGATGAGCCACAAACTTCCCTAAGGAGGTCTACGCGGGTCAGAAATCCTCCAAGAAGGTATGATGATTTTGTTTCGTCGATTTCTTTAAGTACTAATGATGATGAACCTTCGTGCTATCAGAAATTTGTGAAGGGTTCTAATAGTGATAAATGGAAATAAGCAATGAGGGATGAAATGAAGGAATTAGAGAGGAATTCCACATGGGACCTGGTAGAACTTCCAAGAGATGGAAAATTTGTAGGTTGCAAGTGGGTCTACAACCTGAAGAAGGGTGTTTATGATAAGTTGAAAAGGTACAAAGCAAGGCTCGTTGCGAAAGGATATTCTCAGAAAGAAGGTATTGACTTTGATGATGTTTTTTCACTAGTTGTTAATTCTGTTTCAATTCGAATTGTGTTAGCATTAGTTGCATTACTTGATTTGGAGTTGGAGCAGCTAGATGTTAAAACTGCATTCTTACATGGAGATTTGGATGAGGATTTACATGGAACAACCTGAAGGGTTCTTTCATAATCGCAGCAACAAATTTGTTTGCAGGCCCAAGAAATCATTGTATGGTCTGAGGCAGTTGCCCAGACAATGGTATAAGAAATTTGACTTTTTCATGGTGAGCCAGAATTATACAAGGAGTGAGTATGATCATTGTGTCTACTTTAAGAAATTGAATAATGGCATATTCATTATCTTAGTATTGTATGTTGACGATATGCTTTTAGCAAGAAAAATCATAACTGAGATCAATAGGTTAAAGGCTCAGATGGCTAGGACATTCGATATGAAAGATCTAGGAGCATCAAGGCAGATTTTGGGAATGGAGATATTCAGAGATAGGAGGAATGGTAAGCTTTGGTTGTTACAACAAAACTATGTTGAGAAGATACTTTTGAGGTTTGGTATGAACGATGTGAAACTAATTTCAGTCCCTTTGGCTTCCCATTTTAAGCTTTCTTCAAGTTTATGTCCTAGTACAAAAGAAGAAAAGGAATATATGTCTCTAATACCATATGCTAATGCAATAGGAAGTCTAATGTATGTGATGGTTAGTACAAGGCCAGACATTTCACATGCAGTTGGGGTTGTCAGCAGGTATATGGAAAATCCAGGTAAAGAGCACTAGGCAACAGTGAAATGGGTGCTTCGGTATTTGAGAGGCACAAGTGATTATTGTATCACCTATAACAGTAGTTGTGAATTAGTCTGTGAATATGTTGATTCTGATTTTGCAAGTGATTTGGACAAGAGAAGGTCGACTTCATGATATGTATTTACTCTTGCAGGTGGAGCTATTAGTTGGATGTCAAAGATGCAAAACATTGTTGCTTTATCCACTACAGAAGCAGAATACATAGCTTCTTCACATGCTTGCAAAGAGGTGGTTTGGTTAAAAGGTTTGTTTGGTGAGTTTGGAAGGATGCAGAAAAAAGTAAAGCTACTTTGTGATAGTCAAAGTGCTATTCACTTGGCTAAGAATCCATCCTACCACAGTAAAACAAAACATATTCCTATCAAGTACCATTTTCTAAGACAGGTCGTCGATGAACGTGGAGTCTCTCTTGAGAAATTTCATACAAAAGAGAACTGCACAAACATGTTCACAAAACTAGTACTTTTAGAAAAGCTACGATGGTGATTGGCTTCTCTTGGTTTGTAGAAGAGGTGATGAATAATTTGGGCATGATAGATTAGATAAATTGTTGTCAAGGTGGAGATTGTTGAATATGCCAACTAATTTCCTAAAATCGGTGGATATGAGCAGTTTTAATGGAGACTATTTTGTAGCAAACTGTTCAACCAAATCTACCAATTTGGTATGAATGCCCAAGATTGGAAAATAATTTCTAAGCTAATTGAATTATGTTCCACATTCATGTAAGCCCATAGAGGCATAAAGGGATGGGGGAATAGTGGAATTGAGACAGAGAGGTGAGAGCGTGAAACTTGGGTCGAATGGAAGCCTGAATTATAAAGGTTGTTTGTATTTATCTCCCTTGAACAATAAGAAGACTGATTATCATTGCCCCGTGGAGGTTTCCCTTACAAGAAGGGTTTTACCACGTAATTCTTTGTGTATTAATTTTATGTGATTTCCATGTGTTAATTGTGTTTTTCCGAATTTACAATTACAACAATGAGGGTTAGTTTGGAACAAAAATTGTTCATGGTGTACATGAACAACAAAACTAGGATATTGAGCCAAGTTTGAGAATGTGGAAGAAGAAGAAGAAAATTCACAGTGGTTGAATACAATTTGGAAAATAAAGGTTCCCTTGAAAAAAGAGACTTCTTGTAGTCGGTCCTAGCAAATAAAGTTTTAACATAGGACAATTGCAAGAAGAGATCCTAGCAAGGGTTGGAAAGATGTATGTGTTGCAAAAAAGAATAGGAAACAATCTCTCATGTATTCATTCATTGTGTCTTCGCAAAGGAAGTTTGGAGAGAGGAATGTTAGATGATAGGAGACAAAGGAAAGAGGCAAGAAGTTGTAGTGGATGAAAACATGGGCATTCGATTCAAAGAAAAGATATTAGAAAAAGATCACAGATCCTTATCTTGCATAGTCCTATGGATTTTTGGTTGGCATGATCTTCCATAATAAGGAAATGCTCACAATACATGTCATGTAGTAAATGAAATTTGTTTATGAAGGAATATGGAAGTATGGAAAAGAGAGTCTCCAAGGGTTATCATAAAACTTGATATAAATAAATCTTGTGCGTAGGGATATTTTAATGGAGCATGTCAAGGTGAGCCAAGGAAAACTAGGGAAGGTGATTTTATATTCTTTGGGGAGGATCACAAAGTATGTTTCAAGTAAAGAAAACAAGAAAGAATAAATAACTAAGCAGAAATAAATGCATTATAGTTGTTGTTAAAGTATGCAATGGAGAGAGGAGTGGAACAAGTTGAAATCATGAGAGATTCAAAAATTGTGGAGACTCTTTCTTACTACAAGTTACTTCAAATGTCCAAGTTAAAGCTAGAGCGCAACTTGGAACCGTATATATGTGTTTATTTGTTACTTCAAATGTCAAGAAGTTAAAGCTAAAGTGCAACTTGGAACCGTGTATATGTGTTTATTTGACTAGATGTTTTTTTAGTTAAAAGAGGAAAATTTCAAAACATGATAAGCTTTTACCAAATTGTGTGAATCAATCAACATTGGAGCAAAATTAGAAGGTTGTTTTTTCTTGATGTTTTAAGTAACATGAAAAGATTGTGCAAATGCAAGACTATAATTAAGTAGAGTAGAGTAAAGGATACTCCTTATGGTAGAAAGGCGTTATTTTTTTAAGGCTCAAAAATGAGCTTTGATGGAGTGTATTGGGCACTTTTTATGTATAACATATATCATTGAATGAAATAATAATTATATAATTTTTTGTCATGGAAAATAAAATTAAAATTATAAGCTCGTGATTTTTAAAAGTATGGATAAATAATTTTAAATATTTAATAATTTTTTTAATTATATTTAACCAATATAAATATGTTTTTAATAAAAATTAAAAAAAAAATAATTAAAGAATTAGTTTAACCAATTGTTGTCACTATAATCCCTTTAATAAAACATACTAAAGATGCACTCACAAATATGGAAAAGCATCTACATCCCTTAAACTTTTTCATAAAAATTTACTTGAAAAAAATTAATAAATTAATCATTTAATTACAAAAACAATTAACACATTAAAATAATTAATTTAATTTTATAAATTTAATACCTCCAAATTAATTTCAATAAATAATAATTATTATTATATTAATACACGTGATTATAAAACATATAAATCATTATATGTTTTATTTGATTTATATATTATTTTCTTAAGTTTTGTACCTTGCGAGTCTTACGTGGACATTTAATACACCATCTTTGCCCATTCAAGCTAGTATCACATGGCCCAATAAGTTCATTCTATGGAGGACCATTGTGTTTGTACATAGAGTGGGATGGAATGAGATTTAATACATGATATTTTTTATTTTTTATTTTATATAAAAATTTGTGAAATATTTTTTTAATATATTGAGTATTATGTCATATCATAAGAATAGATTATTTGACTCATTTATATGGTTGTAAAATGTATTATTTTTGACAATTTAAATCATAAAATACAATATCGTCATTTCCATTTAAACAATTAATTAAACTATGTTTAGAATTTTTATATAGATAATTTATTTTAATAACATAAATTTAAACTTTAATTAAAAAAAAACAATTCCATTTAATCAAATAATAAAATTATGTTTATAATTCTTATATAAATAATCTATTTTAATAACATCAATTTAAAATTTAATAAAAAAAAACAATCCCATTTAAACAAATAATTAAACTAGGTTTATAATTCTTATATAGTTAATCTATTTTAATAACATAAATTTAAAATTTAATAAAAAAAAATACAAAAAGCTGATTTAATATATCCATTTACTTCCTTTAGACGTACGGAAACAATAAATCAATTCATATATTAAATTAACTTCTTATAAGCGTACGGAAGCAATGAATCAATTCATATCTAAGTATTAAATTAATGTTTATTGGGCTAAGTCAACTTTTCATGTAAGTATATAAATTGAGGTTTTTCGTTATGTCACATCACAATGTAAATATATAAATTGAGTTTTTTCGTTATATTACATCACAATTTGAGGTGAAGTTTACATAACATAATAAAACGATAAATTAAATAATATCAATATGAGTTAAATGAATACTTCATAATATTCCATATTAAATAATTGTTGCATGGCAGCGTAGTTCGTGACAAGTTGGGATGGGAATAAATGCGACCGAGTATAGATACGTGGCTAGCAAGTTGAAATACATGTGGTTTGCATGCAGAGTATAGTATTCCCGAATTAATTCTTCCTAAAATATATCGAAAAGTATAAACATTTAAAAGGTTCTTGGACCAAAAATTTTTAGCATTCCCTAAGTTGTTTTTTTTCCATACACTTTACATACGTTCATGGAGAGAAACACAAAAAATTAGTAGTAATGTCTGTTACATAGGTTCATGGAGAAAAACACAAAGAAATTTGCATCCCCGAATTAGTTATTTTTAAAACAAGGGCTCTTGGACACAAAAGAAATTGAAATTTATCAAATTATAGGTTCCTAGAAAGCATAAATTATACATAGAAAATATGTAATTTTATAAAGCAGATATTTAGTTTTATACATACAAAATATGTACTTTTATAAAGTATGGAGATGAGATTTTATAGAGCATGCACGGAGCAATCATTCCATAGTAGACCACTTTTTGGATCGCAGGTTTTTGGGTTGGTGGGCTCAAGACTGGGCCTCTGATGTTTCGTGCTCTACAAATAGCATTGATAGTTTCACAATATACAAATTGAAAAGCGGAGTTGCAGACTATAGAAATTTATCATAAATTAATAATGTCTATTACATATTTCTGGAAATTACATGAACATTTAAAAGCATACAATAGAATAGTAATAATGTTTGTCTTAGACACCCAAAAAGTTAACATATAACAGAATAGTAACAACATCGTGCAAGACAAAAAAAAATTAGCATACAATAGGACACAAAAAATGTAGCAAACCTCCATACTTAGCCAGTTTTTGGATCGCGGGTTCTCGGGCTGGCGGGCTGAAAATTGGGCCTATGTTGTTTCGTGCTCTACAAATAGCATCGAGAGTTCCGCGATATACAAATTGACAAGCGAACTTGCGGACTATAGAAATTTATCAAAAATAAATAATGTTTGTTACATATCTCTGAAAATTACATCAACATTTAAAAGCATACAATAGAATAGTAATAACATCTGTTACATAGGTTCGTGGAGAAAAACACAAAAAAATTATCATTCCCGAATTAGTTTGTTTGAAGGCAAAATAATCTGGACACAAGAAAAAGCGAAATTTATGAAAGTATAGGTTCCTGGACACCCAAAAAGTTAGCATACAGTAGAATAGTAAGAACGTCGTGCAAGATAAAAAAAAAATAGCATACAATAGGACACAAGAAATGTAGCGGACCCAAATTAGTTTTCTTTGGAACAAAGCATTCTCGAATCAGTTTTCTTTGGAAGTTATCAAAAATTAATAATGTATGTTACATCTTTCTGGAAATTTAAATGTGTTTGTCATATAGACTAGGATTGGGGCTCCCGCGGACCATAAAAAGAAATAAGTACAAGAATTGGGAATGTCGAAAGAAGAAGTGTGTGATGGTAGAGAGGAAGACCTGAAAAGAAGAAATTGGAAGTTATGAGTATTTGGTTACAGTTTTCTATTTAAAGAGGTCATAAGTGGATTGATAAAGCAAACAAGATGACAATATAGACTTAAATTAGATTGATAAAGAAAACAAGATGCCAGTATAGACTTACTATGAAGCCGATGCATTTTTGTTGGTGTCCTCAATGGTCAGTGGAGTCCTGTCGACCGGTTGTTGCCCTTCCTGGACGAGGTTGTCCATTCTCTGTTGGAACCATTCTTTGATGTAGCTTTTCATGGGGGCCATGTTGATTTCATCCCGGATTTCAATGTCGTAGAGGTCGTTTTCTAATTTCCTTAGATCCATTGAAATACTATGCAGACTCTGTTCAATTTCTTCATTGTGTGTCGCATAGTCCAGTACCCAGCGCTCGTGCTCATCTAGATGATGTTCAAGTATGTCGTAAAAATTTTCGAAAGACAACCCCTTTAAAATATCAACTTGTTCATGGAAGGCCTCTTTGGTTATTGACAAGGATTTGAGAATTAAGTTTGGGTCTTGAACCTCGTTGGTACTTCCGGCTAAGTCTATTTGGATCAGGCTTGTGAATAAATCTTCATTTTCTGATATGACTTGTTTACATGATTTGACAATGAGCTCTGGGTTGTGAACTTTCTTTTGATAGCATGCTTTTACTTTTTTGGTCTGCTTTGGGGAGGGGAGTTTCTCTTGTCTTCTTTTCAGTTCCAATGTGTTGACGACATCGTTGGCAAAATGGGTTAGCACCTCTTCATAGAAACACTGATCATTTTTTAAATTCGTCTCCAAATGTTCCAGGAAATCATTTTCCTTCTTTCCAAAGGAAACTAAATTTTGCAATGTTTCTCAGGCTTCAATAACTAGTTGCATTCTTTTGTTAATGTTATTCTCTATAAGGGCTCTAGATCATGCAAGGAGGGTAGAGGATACTTTCATCTTGGCTGCAATGGTAGCAGGCACGATTTTTGCTAAAGGACTGGAAAATTCTGGACTTGCAATGAAAGCCCGCTCAAATTCGTTGAGGCGGTCTTTCAATCTGTCATTTTTCGTCTCAATTCCTCCAATGCAATCCTTTATAATTTCACCGGTTACTTGGTGAAATGAGGAGATTTGGGACGGCCGCATTTTCCTAAAATTAATCTTTGTGCAAGATTTGTCTTTCCTGTTTGTTACATATGTCTTTTCAATGACCATACTTTTAGATTGGTTGTCAAAAACAATGCTCTGGAATACGAATGATTCATCTTCGTCAAAAATTCGGTCTCAGATATTTGCATCGCGGACGACCCAATTTTCTACATGTGATCAATTTCAAATTCAAGTTGCAGTTGTCCACTTTCAATTTCAGGTTCCTCCGCCTGCCCTGCATTGTTTTTTCTCTTCTTCGTCCTTGGAAATTTGTGAGAACTATCAATTTTTGTGCGAGGAGGGTTCTTGTCTCCTCCTCCGTTGGAAGATTTATGGGTTGCTTTCTTACTGGGGTGGGTCATCGAAGCGATGCTCCGTGATGTCATGTTCTTGGGAGTGTTGGCAGGGGACTGGGTAATATTCTCACCAGATACTTTTCCATGTTGTCTGTATAATTCAGTCGCACTTTGCAATGTCTCTGCATCGCAATCGGCAGAAGCAAGATTGTTGTCGACACTATCTCTGTCTTGGGTCAGGTGTCTATGGATAAAAGAGTTGTTAAAGCCAACTACCAGTAAATTTTCTCGAAAAATCCCATTAGGGTCGAACCCTTTTAGTCTTTCAGCATAATTTAGATTCAATTTCTTGAAATGGGCGGCAAACTCGTCAATCGTATTGATGTTTCTGCACACGAAGTCTCCAACTTTCCAAGGTAGAGGAATGAACTGCTTTTTTTTCTTGTCATGGAATGAAGTCTCCAACGGTGGTTGTATTGCCTTGCTATTTCTACAACAAACATCTTGTCCGTGATGTGGCATGGAAGGAAAGCAGGATTTTCCTTAGATCCAAAGACCATGAGGAAACTGTGATTTTCCTTTTGTTCAAGTGTGCCCTTCCTATTCAAAAACTTGGTTGCCCGGCCAGACATCCGCGGAGCATCCTTGCCTAATAATAAATCTTTGAAAACTGAGACAAAGCCATTAAAAACTTCATAAAAACAATGGGAGGCCTTGTTCCCCCACAGGGCCTCATACCAGAATGTTACTGGGTCGAATCCACAATGTATTTTATTGGAAAGAGAAAATTTTGGAAACGGGCAGCAATGCACTATTGCGAAAATCAAGTAGGATGACATATAAAATTTATTTGATTCGTTGAATCGTGACAGAGGGAACAGAGCTCAATGGAAATTAGCTTCCCCCAATCGAAAATGTATTGTTCCTTGACTATGAAATACAAAATATAAATAATTATATAGGAAATGTTTGTCGTGGATGTCTGTCCCATTATTCTTGTAAACAACCAAGCAATTTCCCAAAATAGATTTCTAAAGGAACTTGCCTGCAACCTTGTGATATCTTCAGGAACTGTTTTCGGGTCTTCGAGGAAATCGGCTAAGATGTCCAACCCATTATCATGTTTTTCTAGAAACTGCTTGCAGTCTTGTCCTCTGAACGTCAATGTTGGCTCCGACAATTTTAACATCTTGTGGAAAACCTGAGGTGACAAAGAAATAGGAGAATGGTCGTGTAGTGGAATAATTCTTTGGCCTGGAATATATTTTTCGGTGCACCAAGAGACCACCTCCTTAGAGTCAAAAACCTCAGGGACGCAGCCTGTATGAATGGTTTCAGACGTCCAAATCACTACGTTCTGGGCGGAATGGGATGAATAGTAAAAGTATACCCTGGACCACTGGAAGTTCTAGTCCTAATGTCCAAACATATTTACTGTGTCTCCACAAAATTGTTGTCAACCTGTTGCCATAAGTCTACAAGAAAGTTTGTTTGTTCCAGACGATGAATGAAACGAAAAGTTGGAAGGGATAATATAACCCTGCGCAAATCTTCATCCAAAGCATGTGAATGGGAGAAGTCCTCAAGACTTTTGTTCATTAATGACAATTTGGAAGGTTGTTGCATGATGCGTTGTTAACATTAAACACTAGTAATTGCATAGATAGAAATGTGAACATGGCGGATATTACAATGAGTGATTAAGCATTGTATATTTCTTGAGCGGGCCAACACGACGACACGTGTTCAAGATGAACAATCGAAAGTGACAAAATAACTCTCCGGACATCTTGGTTCAATGCGTAATAATGGGAGATCTCCTCGAGCATTTCACCCATTAATGACAATTTTGATGGTTCCTTCTTGGTCAGCTGTTAGCATGAAAGGTATCTAATCGCATATTAAGAAATTACGGAGGTCATGGGCACGGGAAAAAACAGCTTCAAAATAGGGTTACAAGGTACAACCGTTGAAGGTGAGGGCGCGAGGGTCAAATTATATGTCTCAGAACTTTTTTGAGTGAAATACGCGTAACAGTGAAGAGGGTATGGCAGGACAGCCTAGAGGGAAATTTGTATATGACTAATAAGAGCATAACTAATGTATATCAGGAAGGAAAGAAAGTTAGTGGGGATGGAAGGCAACGAGAGATACTTTGAAACATTTGTCAGCAGTGGTAGAGTGAAGCTTGCGAGTTCAACAAGTCTGTGCTGGAACTGTAGATCACGGAAGTTTTGAGTGCAAGATGTACATGACACAACAAGAAGCAGAGTTCGAAATCGCCAACCCGACAACCATGGCCATAAAATTGGCTAAGTATGGAAAGCAACAGCGATCGGTCAGATTCGTCATCTGATTATATAGATGGAGATAAAGATATTTCAACCCACCAACGCTGGAAGCCGCCATTTGAATGCATAATCTGTAACACGAAAGAGGGGATGATGTCATAACCCAGTAGTCAATTTATATATTTCAAAGGGTTGGATGCGAACTATTTCGTTTCAATGTGTGCAGTTATCACTTGTAAGAGTCACTAGTAAGAGCATAATCAATGTATATTAGGAAGGACATTGGTGAATCGTGGTAGATTGAAGCTTGCGAATTCGAGGAGTCTGTGGTAGAATTGTAGATCATGGAAGTTTTTAGTGCAAGATGTACATCATGGAACAAGAAGCAGAGTTCGAAATCGCAACCCGACAACCGTGACCATAAAATTGGCTAAGTATGGAAAGCAATAGCGATCGGTCAGATTCGTGGTGTGATTATATAGATGGAGATAAATATGTCAGCCCACCAACGCTGGAAACCTCGATCATAGAAAGGAGATTAAGCATATAACCATAGATACCATAATACACAGGAAGAAGAAAGGGGAAAAATGACTGAGTCTGCGCTGGAATTGTAAATCATGGAAATTTTGAGTACAAGATGTGAACCCAATAGTCAATTTGTATATTGTGGAGGGTAGGATGCCAATTGTTTTATACCATTGTATTCAGTTGTCACTGGTAAGAGAACAACCAATCTATATTAGGAACGAGAGGAAGTTAGTGAGGATGGAAGGCAGCAACAGATACTTTGAAACATTTGTGAACCGTAGTACAACGAAGCTTGGTTCCAACCCAAAACAGTATCCAAGAGTTGGAAATTTCGTGAACCCGACAAAAGGAGGATCCAAAGCAAGCTGACAAGGTGTGTGAAAAAGACGCGAGGCCCCAACGTTCAAATTGTATCGCTCCGAACATTTGAATGCATAATATGTAACATGGAAGAGTGGACGATGTCAGAATCCGGTAGTCAATTTCTATATTGTGGAGGGTGTGATGCCAACCGTTTCGTACCTATGTGTCTAGTTGTCACTACTAAAAGCTAATTTAGTATTAAAAATAATTTTTTAGATTTTGTTAGATACTTCATAAGGATTAGCATCCATAAACAATGGAAATCTCCACCTCGCCATCCTTGCACTCCCTATGTCAATTTGTATATCATGGAACTAGGAGCGTTGTTTGGAGGACACAGAAAAATAGAAGTGCAATGTTGAGTCAGCCAGTCCGCAGGTCCTCTTGTCAATTTGTATATCGCAGAATTTGGAGTGCTATTTGTAGGGCACGGAACAATGGAGGCCCAATTTTGAGCCCGTCTGCCCGAGAACTCGCGATCCAAAATGTCGCTAGGTATTGAATGTACAATCCGTACAAGCAACCGTGCCCATAAAATTGGTCGACTATGGAAAGCAACAGCGGTCGGTCGGATTGGTCGTGTGATTATATAGATGGATATAAAGATATGTCAACTGACCAACACTGGAACCCGC
The DNA here is from genome assembly GCA_900067695.1 of Picea abies. NCBI lineage: Eukaryota > Viridiplantae > Streptophyta > Pinopsida > Pinales > Pinaceae > Picea > Picea abies. Next base: position 29,064 of record CBVK0100097435.1, read on the forward strand.
AATCATAGAAAGGAGACTAAGTATATAACCATAAAGCTATAATACAAGGGAAAAAGAAAAGGGAAAAATGACCAACGATTTTGTAGTCGAATTGTTAATCACGGAAATTTTGAGTGCAATATGTATATCATGGAATAAAAGCAGTAGAATTCGAATGTGCCAACCCAAAACAGTGACTAAGAATTGGAGATTTCGTCAACCCGTGAATAGGAGGATCCAAAATAGGGTCACAAGGTCTCCCCAAAAGACGCGAGGTCCCGACGGTCAAATTGTATCGTTCGAAACAATTGAATGCATAATATGTAACATGGAAGAGGGGACGATGTTGGAACCTGATAGTCAATTTCTATATTACGGAGGGCTGGATGCAAACTGTTTCGTATCAGTGTGTACAGTTGTCACTAGTAAGACCCACTAGTAAGAGCATAACCAATGTATATTAGGAAGGACAAGACGTTAGTGGGGATGGAAGACAGCGAAAGATACTATGAAACATTTGTGAACCGTGGTAGAGTGAATCTTGCGAGTTCGAGGATTCTGCGGTATAATTGTATATCACGGAAGTTTTGAGTGAAAGATGTACATCACAGAACAAGAAGCAGAGTTCAAAACTGCCAACACGACAACCGCGGCCTTAAAATTGGCTAAGTATGGAAAGCAACAGCAGTCGGTCAGATTCATCGTTTGATTATATAGATGGAGATAAAGATATGTCATCCCGCCAACGCTGGAACCCACCAGCATAGAAAGGAGACTAATTATATAACCAGAGAGCCATAATACACGGGAAGAAGAAAAGGGAAAAAGGACCAAGGAGTCCGCGGTGGAATTGTAGATCATGGAAAATTTGAGTACAAGATGTGAACCCGGTAGTCAATTTGTATATTTTGGAGGTTCGGATGCCAACTATTTCATACCATTGTGTTCAGTTATCAGTAGTAAGAGAAAAAATGATCTATATTAGGAACGAGAGGAAGTTAGTGAGGATGGAAGGAAACCACAGATACTTTGAAACATTTGAATGCATAATTTGTAACATGGAACAATATCCAAGAGTTGGACATTTTGTGAACCCGACAACAGGAGGATGCAAAATAGGCTGAAAAGGTCTCTGCAGAAAACGTGAGGCCGCGACGTTCAAATTGTATCGCTTCGAACATTTGAATGCATAATTTGTAACATGGAAGAGCAGACGATGTCAGAATCCAGTAGTCAATTTGTATATTGCGGAGGGTGTGATGCCAACTGTTTCGCACCTCTGTGTCCAATTGTCACTACTAAGAGCTAATTTAGTATTGAAAATAATTGTTTTGATACTTTTAGATACTTGATAGGAATTGCCATCTGTAAACAATGGCAGTCTCCACCCTGCTAGCCCTGGAATCCGTGTGTCAATTTGTATATCGTGGAACTAGGAGCTTTGTTTGGAGGGCACAGAATAATAGAAGTGCAATGTTGAGTTAGCTAGTCCGCGGGTCCACTTTTCAATTTGTATATCGTGGAATTCTTACTACTATTTATAGGGAATGGAACAATCGAGGCCCAATTTTGAGCCCACCCGCCCAAGAACCCGCAATCCAAAATGTGGCTAGGTATGGAATGTGCTATCTGTATATGCTCTATAAAATATCATGTCCATACTTTATAGTCCCATAATACACAGGAAGAAAAAAAGGGAAAAAGGGTGGAGTCGTTTGCAATGGAATTGTAGATCATGAAAATTTTGAGTGGAAGATGTATATCATAGAACAAAAATCAGCAGAGTTCAATTGCGCCAACTTGGCAACCGCGGGCATAAAATTCACTAAGTATGAAAAGGAACAGTGGGCGATCCAATTCACCATGCGAGGATATAGATGGAGATGAAGATATGTCAACCCGCCAACGTTGGAACCCGTGATCATAGAAACACAAATAAGTATATAACTAGAAAGCGATAATAGACGGGAAGAAGAGAAGGGAAAAAGGACTAAGTATCTCACAGAAGAACATCTAGTGTTTGATTATTAATGCAAATGCTTTCGAACCCTTGTTGAGTTCTCACTAGTTAATGCATAATTTGCAGATCATGGAAGTATCTTTTGTGCAATTGTGTCCAGTTGTCACTAGTAAGAGCATTGTTGATGTAGATCGGGAAGGAAACCAGGACCCGTGAACAAGAGGATCCAAAATAGGGTCACAAGGTCTCCCTGGAAGAGGTGAGGTCTCGACGGTCATATTGTATCATTCGAAACATTTGAATGCATAATTTGTAACATGGAAGAGGGGACAATGTCGGAACCCGGTAGTCAATTTCTATAATTTTTTAGATACTGTTAGATACTTGATATGAATCACCATCCGTAAAAAATGGCCATCTCCACCCTTCTAGCCCTGGACTCCGTGTGTCAATTTGTATATTGTGGAACTAGGAGTGTTGTTTCGAGGACATGAAACAATAGAAGTGAAATGTTGAGTTAGGCAGTCTGCAGGCCCGATTGTCAATTTGTATATCATGGAATTTTGAGTGCTATTTGTAGTGAACGGAACAATGGAGGCCCAATTTTGAGCCTGCTCACCTGAGAACCTGCAATCCAAAATGTGGCTAGGTATGGAATGTGCAAGCCGTACATGCTCTATAAAATATCATGTCCATACTTTATAGTCCCATAAAACACGGGAAGAAAAAAAGGGAAAAAGGACCAAGGAGTCCACAGTGGAATTGTAAATCACGGAAATTTTGAGTGGAATATGTATATCACGGAACAAAAAGTAGTAGAGTTCAATTGTGCCAACTCGACAACCATGGGCATAAAATTCAGTAAGTATGAAAAGGAACAACGGGTGGTCCAATTCGCCATGCGAGGATATAGATGGAGATGAAGAGGGGATGATGTCAGAACCTAGTAGTCAATTTCTATAATTTTTTAGATATTGTTAGGTACTTGATAGGAATCACCATCCATAAACAATGGCAATCTTCACCCCGCCAACCCTGGACTCCATGTGTCAATTTATATATCGCGGAACTAGGAGCGTTGTTTCGAGGACATGGAACAATAGAAGTGCAATGTTGAGTCAGGCAGTCTGCAAGCCTAATTGTCAATTTGTATATCACGGAATTTTGAGTGCTATTTGTAGTGCACGGAACAATGGAGGCCCAATTTTGAGCTCGCCCGCCCGAGAACCCGCAATCCAAAATGTGGCTAGGTATGGAATGCATAATCCGTACATGTTCTCTAAAATATCATGTCCATACTTTATAGTCCCATAATACACGGGAAAAAAAAAAGGGAAAAAGGATGGAGGAGTCTGCAGCAGAATTGTAGATCACGGAAATTTTGAGTGGAAGATGTATATCATGGAACAAAAAGCAACAGAGTTCAATTGCGCCAACTCAGCAACTATGGGCATAAAATTCAGTAAGTATGAAAAGGAACAGCAAGCTATCCAATTCTCCATGCGAGGATATAGATGGAGATGAAGATATGTCAACCTGTGAACATTGGAACCCATGATCATAGAAACATGACTAAGTATATAACTAGAAAGTGATAATACACGGGAAGAAGACAAGGGAAAAAGGACTAAGTATTTGCAAGATACCAGATATATAAAATATGCAGAACAGAATCGAAATGCTAG
>CBVK0100097436.1:0-32687 GCA_900067695.1 Picea abies
AGCATTTCCTGGTAATAGATCGGGAATCAAGTTCAAAGGCATTCGTCGTGTGGCAGATATACATCACAGATTTTATGCAACAGATTTGTTCCAAATATCATTCGAAAGGATATAATTGGCCGAGATCGAATCCCAGGAAGCAATTAACAGATTTCAAGGCCGAGAAAGCATCTCGAGCAAGGAGTTACATGGCTAAGCGAGCATCAGTTATTAAAGATCAACATTTAGCAACCGATTTGTATTAAATTCCAGATCTCAAGACAAAAATAAAGGGATTTGTCTCCAGAAAACAGCCAGCATTCGAGATACCTTTTGCAACTATTTCCTTTGGTTTTATGTATTTGATTTTATTTCCAGCGAATCAGCACCATTATGAAAATAGTTGTTTTATTATTTTCATCCTTTGTAAGGAAAAGGGGTTTCTATTTCCAGCAGGGAGGAAAAACAGTGATAAATGATGAAGTGGCAAAGTATTCAAACTGTCAAGATTTCAAATATAGTAATCAGCAAGTTACCCAGCATTTTCAGGCGATAAAATAGAACAAAAGACATATGTGGCAGTAGAAATCATAAGTTATTAACATTCGAATCATCAGTCAGAAGATAAGAACAGGTGACAGAGCTACATGACCATTTCTCTCGAGGGCATCTTGAAATGAACCTGATGACTCATCCATGCTTCATTTGAATCATCAGTCAGAATATAAGAACAGGTGACAGAGCTACAGGACCATTTCTCTCGAAGGCATCTCCAAATGAACCTGATGACTCATCCATGTTTCAGAACTTAAATCAGTTTAGATATTTAATTATGTTTGTTTTTCATTAAATAAGTTCAAACAGTCTTATTATTTTTAGAAAAGTCATTTATGAATTGTCTTTTTCTTTTGTAAGCAGATCCCCTTTTGTAAATAGCAGTAGTTCGACTCTTATGGGATTAATGTGACACAATTTCTATATATTGGATCAATTTGATGTAAGGTGGGTTGGACCCGGTTGAAAAAATAGTGATCATTATTGTAATCAGCGTATAGAGTCACAGTTCATCAATCCAATAATACAATTGCAACAGTTATAGGATTCATGTGTCAATCTTGGTGGTGAAGTGCTTTTATCATTGTAATTTGTTTTTATTGTGTTTCTTAAGTTATTCATATTCTAAATTGTACTAAGAAGTTTAAAGAACAAAATTTGTTGAGATATACACTATGATTTTGTCTTAGACATAATTATCAATTTTTTTCTGTTTAAGGGTTAATTCCAAGATTCTTTATTGTCACATTATAACTTGGTCCTCTCATCTTTTTCCTCCAAATCCAAAATCAAAATCAAAGAATCCAACAAGAATGCCTACCTTGCCCTATAGGGCTATTTGTAGAACTGGCCTTTGATTGAATTAGGCGTCTTTGACTCCATTTCCCAATTGTCTTCCCTTCATGTTCCAACCAACAATCTAAAAGCCAAACCCTATACTACCATAACTAGCCTAAAATTCCCAGCAAACAAAGCTAAATATTATAGAGAGATCCCTCTCTTGGTCTAGGAGGGCTAGATCCTGGACACCAAAGCAGTTTGTGGTTACCTCTATCAATTTCTTCCTCAGCCTGAGAAATTACAGAGTTATAACATAGTGGCGACCATACTGGGGATCTTCCTCAGAAAAGTTTATCAAGTTCCATATCTGATTGTTGATGGTGGACAATAGTCAAACATAGAAAAGGTTGAACTCATCTACCTGGTGACTTCATTCTTCAAAGTATCCAGAGCTCCAAAGTTTCAGAGCGACTTCACTATCAAAGATTTCAGATTTCAAAGCGTTCATGGTGATCCAAGATGACAAGGTATGTGGAAAATCATTTATCTTGTGAAGCTTTACAAGTTTTCAAGGACATGTTAGCCAATTTTACCATTGATGAAAAATTTTCAACATCATTGCTTCATTCTTTACAATCAAGCAGACTTGTTCCCGAAGGTAAAATTTGTTTTCTTGATTTAGTTGTTGAAAGATTAGAGAAGGAGATTGAACTCTTGGATGTTTATATTTAGTTTTATGATTTCCAAAATCCTAAACAATTTTTGGAAATTTTCTTTCCCCCCAAAAGAGAAGAAATTGTATTACCTGTTGACTTGCATATTGAGGAAGATTATGATTACAAGCCCAAAATTACAGAGCTAGAATCAAGGTCTAACCTTGATGAATTCATCCAAGACCAACTAGTCATTGAAGGCCTAAGAGGCAAAATAATCAATCATGAATTGATGGATTCTATAGTTGACTACATGGAGGATGTTTCCAACTCAAACGTTCACATCCATATGCAGTTGTCATTTCATTTCATAACTTGGCTTTTGTGAACTAAAATTCAAGCTATTTTCCTGATTATACTAAACAGTCAAGGAGTCCACTTATTTCAGCAACTACTTGACTGGCTTTACTGGCATTTTTGTATTATTTGATTCAGCATGATTTCCAGCAGTGTAGGGTGGAAGGTCTACAAATAATCTTGATGGGCAAGCATCTCTTTTAGTATAGATTTTGGCTTCCATTTTCATTTACAGTTGATGGTACTGTTCAGTAGTTTTCAGTGTAATTGGGGTCAAGATTGTGGTTGCAGTAAGATTGTGGTTGCAGTGACTCCATCGCCCAATGGATAAGGCACTAGTCTACGAATTCAGAGGTATGGTATTCTTGACATCTCCTTGGGATCTCCCATCCCCAAGTGGAGCCTATGTTAGAGTCCTATAATTTTATAAGATAATCATTATGCTAATTGATATCCATTTTCAGTGATTTTGGGATTCAAAATAATATTCCATTTTTTAAATTATTTCCAAAAAATCAAAAACCTAACATTGCTTCATGACCCATAGTGGAAAGGTGAAAATAAAAAAATCTCTTTGTCTTCGAGCGAATAAGTTTAGCACAAATCTCATCACCATCCCGAAATGTCTCAAGAAAAATGTCATCACATATTAATTTGGGTTTTTGACATCAGTTTGGTTTTGTAAAGCCTCTTGTCTTTCAGGTTTGCTTGGGCAGAAAGCTTCCTCTTGTCTTTCAGGTTTGCTTGGGCAGAAAGCTTCTTCTTGTAAAAATTGGCTTTTGGGTAGCCAAAGTTTGGCTTTATATTCATCTTTTGGTTTGTTTTTAGAGCCAAAATAGCTCTTCATCTTTTGGTTTGTTTTTAGAGCCAAAATAGCTCTCGGGCCTGTTAAAGGGTACAAGGTTTATATTAAAATTTTAACCAAAATTTATTGGTCGAGGCCAATCTCCAATTAGCAACTATCAAGCACGAGTACCTGCATCTACACACAAACCAAGGGCCAGCACTAAACAAATGCAAGTCAAAGGACAAGCGCCAGGCCCACAAAGGAGTTTAGTGTGATCTATGCGTCGAACAACACTGAGATCATCAGAAAATATAAACACTGAAGACATTTTATGCACGATGAATGTGTGATATTTCCCAAAGGTTTAAAAAATATATATAAACGCAGTCAAACCCCAGCGTGCAGGTGTCGATACCAACGACCAGACTATAAACGCAGTCAAACCCCAGCGTGCAGGTGTCGATACCAACGACCAGACATCATGTTCTATTGAAAATTGTGGACATGCATGGATTGTGGAACTTGTCTTTGTTTAAACAGTGGGATCAAAGATCTGTCACTACTATATCGCCAGCGAGGGAGATTTTATCATTGGGGTTTTTATATGTGTATGTGCAGTGAATGCGCAAAACTTCTTCGATTGCAGACAAATCGTTGCCCTATTTGTCTCAGACCAGTAGAGCGACTTATGGAGATAGGAACAATGTGAATCTGAAGAAGGAGACGCTGAGGCTGGAGCGGGACAAGGAGAACCCATATCAGTTTTTGATGGATTTCACATATGATTCCATGGTCTCTGGAAGTATAAGCATTTTCTTATTTGCAAAAGAAGGTAACTAAAGAGGAACAGTAGGTTTTTTTTATTTTTTAAGTTTAAGTTCTGGCTCCAAAAAGAATTAACATTGTTAAGGTCCTATAATTTTATAGAATAATTATTATGCTGATTGATATCTATTTTTCAGTAATTTTGGGATTGAAAATAATATTCCATTTTTTAAATTATTTCCAAAAGATCAAACACCTAATATATCTTCATGACGCATAGTGGAAAGGTGAAAATAACAAATTCTCTTTGTCTTCGAGCGCATAAATTTAGCACAAATCTCATCAATGTCGCAAGAAAAATGTCGTCACATGTTAGTCTGGGTTTTTTACATCAGTGTGGTTTTGTAAAGCCTCTTGTCTTTCAAGTTTTCTCGGGCAAATGTAAAAAATTGGTTTTGGGTAGCCAAAGTTTGTCTTTAAATCTAAAATTGATCCCTATTTGGTTTTGGGTAGCCAAAGTTTGTCTTTAAATCTAAAATTGATCCCTATTCTAAAGGAGAGACCCCATATCCCAATGGAAATTTAAGTATTCAATCAACCAGATATTTCAAACAAAAAAACAAACCATGAACTTTCATAACTAGCCTAAGATTCTAAACCAAACAAATCTAAATCCTACAGAGAGATCCCTCTCTGAAGCTAGCAGGGCTAGATCCCAGCTTCCAAAGTGGTTTTGAAGTTACCTCTATCTTTTCTTATACAACCTCTGGAAATTATAGAGTGATAACAAGTGGCGACCATACTAGGGAAAGAACAATTTTTCCAACTTCTACAAATTATCTTCCCTAGTAAGAAAACTTTATTTCTGGAAAACAAAGATTCAAATCTTAAGAGATAATGTTCATAGGTTGTAAAAAATTGTAAATAATTAAGTAGGTTTTTTTTATTTTTTAAGTTTAAGTTCTGGCTCCAAAAAGAATTCACATTGTTAAAGTCCTATAATTTTATAGGATAATTATTATGCTGATTGATATCTTTTTTTCAGTGATTTTGGAATTGAAAATAATATTCCATTTTTTAAATTATTTCCAAAAGATCAAACACCTAATATTGCTTCATGACGCATAGTGGAAAGGTGAAAATAACAAAATCTCTTTGTCTTCGACGCATAAATTTAGCACAAATCTCATCAATGTCGCAAGAAAAATGTCGTCACATGTTAGTATGGGTTTTTGACATCAGTGTGGTTTTGTAAATTTTGACATCAGTGTGGTTTTGTAAAGCCTCTTGTCTTTCAAGTTAAGAACAAAAATAGCTCTCAGGCCTCTTACAGGGTAAGGTTGAAATTTTAACCAAATTTTATTGGTCGAGGGCCAATCTCCAATTATCAAGCATGATGATTTGCATCGACACACAAATCAACAGTTAGCACGAAACAAATGCCACTCAAAAGACAAGCGCACAAGGGATTTTAGTGCGCTCTACGCGTCGATAACACTGAGATCATCAACATATATAAACACTGAAGACTCTTTATGCACCATGAATGTGGGATATTTCCCGAAGGTTTCAAAAAATATATACAAATGCAGTCAAAACCTAGCGTGCAGGTGTAGATACCAACGACCAGAGTCCAGACGTCTTGTTCTATTGCAAACTGTGGACACTCATGGATAAAGGAGAGCAGGTGTCGGATTTGTCTTTATTTAAACAATGGGATCGAAGATCTGTCACTACTATATCGCCAACGAGGGAGATTTTATCATTGGGGTTTTTTTGTCCAGTCAGGTTCCAGACGCTTGCCATGGTTCTCAGGTACCAGATGATTAATCCAAGATTTTACTGTGTTTAATGGGAGATAAAAGAAGTTAGACTACCTTTCAATGGAGTTGGACAGCCTTTACTAATTACTAATATTTATGAGCTTCAGAATGGCCGGTGGTTCATCGTTCATCATCACAGTTATGAAAGGGCCGAATTACTTGATTGGGCTTATTGGTGAAAGAACTAAGTCCGAGGGACCGACTTTGATGCAAATGATCCAGGAAAAGAATGTTTTATCTGCATATTAGAACCAAGAGACACCACAGTGTTGCCATGTCATCATATGTGTATGTGCAGTGAATGCGTAAAAATTCTCTGGTTGCAGACAAATCGTTTCCCTATTTTTCGCCGACCAGTAGAGCGACTTATGGATATAGGAACAATGTGAATCTGAAGAAGGAGACGTTGAGGCTAGAGAGGGACAAGGAGAACCCATATCAATTTTGATGGCTTTCACATATGATTCCATGGCTTTCACATAGGATTCCATGGTCTCTGGAATCATATGGCTTTCACATATGATTCCATATAGTCTCGATCTTGGTGGCGCTATATTTCCCCGATTCGGGTGAGAGAGTCGGATCATGGGTTACCATGCCTGGCTGTCAACAAGATTTATAAAATCCAATGCACCTACAGAACGCAAAATAAGAGGAGATCTCTCAGGTAAATTGTATCCAAACTTTGCGCGCCCAACAATCCAATCAAACCCCCAAGATGGCCATATGGATATGATGGAGGATTTGGTCATTATTAATGAGCATCTGAAGGATCACATTAAGAATTTCCAGGTAATAAATCGGGAATCAAGTTCAAAGGCATTCGTCAGGTGGCAGATATACATCCTATATTTTATGCAACAGATTTGTTCCAAATATAATTTGCAAGGATATAATTGGCCGAGATCGAATCCCAGGAAGCAATTAACATATTTCAAGGCTGAGAAAGCATCTCGAGCAAGGAGTTACCTGACTAAGCGAGCATCGGTTATTAAAGATCAACATTTAGCAACCGATTTGTATTAAATTCCAGATCTTAGGACATAAATAAAGGGATTTGTCTCCAGAAAACATCCAGCATTCAAGATACCTTTTGCAACTATTTCCTTTGGTTTTATGTATTTTATTTCCAGCGAATCAACACCACTATGGAAATGGTTGTTTTATTATTTTCAGCCTTTGTAAGGAAAAGGAGTTTCGATTTCCAGCAGGGAGGAAATACAATGATAAATGATGAAGTGGCAAAGTATTCAAACCGTCAAGATTTCAAATATAGTAATCATCAGGTTAACCATCATTTTCAGGCGATCAAATAGAACAAAATACATATGTGGCAGTAGAAATCCCAAGCTATTATCATTTGAATCATCAGTCAGAAGATAAGAATAGGTGACAGAGCTACAAGACCATTTCTCTCGAAGGCATCTCCAAAATGAACCAGATGACTCATCTATGCTTCAGAACTGAAATCACTTTAGATATTTAATTATGTTTGTTTTTCATTAAATAGGTTCAAACAGTTTTATTATGTTTAGAAAAATCATGATCCCCTTTTGTAGATAGCAGTGGTTTGACTACTATGGGCTTAATGTGACATAATTTCTATATATTGGATCAATTTGATGTAAGGTGGGTTGAAACCTTTGAAGAAATGGTGATCATTATCATATGGGCTTAATGTGACATAATTTCTATATATTGGATCAATTTGATGTAAGGTGGGTTGAAACCTGTTGAAGAAATAGTGATCATTATTGTAATCGGCTCATAAAGCCACAATTCATCAATTCAATAATATCTAATAATATAATTGCAGCAGTTATAGGATTTATGTGTCAATCTTGATGGTGAAGTGCTTTTATCATTGTAATTTGTTTCCATTGTGTTTTTTAAGTTATTCATATTCTAAATTGTGCTAAGAAGTTTAAAGAACAGAATTTGTTGAAATATACACTCTGATTCTAGCTTAGACATAATTATCAATGTTTTCTACTTAAGGGTTAATTCTAGGATTCTTTATTGCCCTGTTATAACCTGGTCCTCTCATCTTTTTCCTCCAAATCCAAAATCAAAATCAAAGAATCCAACAAGAATTCCCACCTTGCCTTGTAAGGTTGTCTGTAGAACCGGCCCTTGATTGAATTATGCCTCTTTGACTCCATTGCCCAATGGCCTTCCCTTCTTGTTCCAACCAACAATCTAAAAACCAAACCTTGCACTATCATAACTCGCCTAAGATTCCCAACAAACAAAGTTAAATCTTATAGAGAGATCCATCTATGGGTCTATGAGGGATAGATCCTGGACTCCAAAGCGGTTTGTGGTTACCTCTGTCAATTTCTTCCTCAGCCTGAGAAATTACGGAGTGATAACAACAGTAAGAAGCCGATTCTTTTGGCTAGGAATGAAGAAGGATGTTGTTGATTACATTGTCAAATGTATGGAATGTCAAAAAGTAAAAGTTGAGCATAGACACCCAACAGGTTTGCTTCAGCGATTACCAATTCCAAAGAAGAAATGGGAAGTGGTAACCACTGATTTTATAGCTAAGTTTCCTAGGACAACAAGGCAACATGATTCAATAATGGTAGTGGTTGATAAATTGACAAGGGTTGTTCATTTTGTTCTTATGAAAATGACTCATACAACATATAATATTGTATAAAATTACATGAGGGAAATTGCTAGGTTGCATGGGATACCTAAATCAATTGTCTCAGACATAGACACAAAGTTTACTTCAAATTTATGGATACGATTATTTAAAGGGTTTGGTACAAATCTAAATTTTAGCAAAACATACCATCCACAGTTAGATGGATAGATAGGAAGAGTCAATCAAGTGATTGAAGACATGTTGAGAATGTATGTGATGGATAAGCCATCTAAGTGGGAGGATTAATTGAATTTGGTTGAGTTTACCTGTAATAATGGGTATCAAGCTTCATTAAAGATGAGTCTGTTTGAAGCTTTGTATGGTAGAAAATGCAATACTCCAGTAAGTTGTGACAACCCAGCAAAGAGAGTAGTACTTGGGCCCGAATTGCTCAAGGATATGGAAGACCAGATGGTTAAAATTAAACAGAATTTGAAGGTAGCGCAAGATAGACAGAAGAGTTATGTAGATAAGAGCATAACAGATGGAGAATTTAAAGTGGGAGAGCATGTGCTTTTGAAAGTGAAACCCAAGAAGATTTCATTAAAGTTGGGCAGTTGTACAAAGCTAGTTGTCAGATTCTGTGGTCCATTTGAGATATTGGACAGAATAGGGTCATTTGCATACATGCTTGCATTGCCTGCCTCCATAAATGTGAATAATGTATTTCATTTCTCTTTGTTGAAAAAGAATGTACATGATCCTAACCATGTTGTTGATTGGAATTTGATTCAAGTGGAGCTAGGAGGAGACCTACAGGTCCAGTCTATGTGCATATTGGAAATAAAAGTCAAAATGCTTTGGAATCAAATCATAGAACTCGTAAAAGTTTAGTGGACCTGCTACAACCCTAAAGATGTTACTTGGGAGCATGAATATGACATCCAGGTAGAGTACTCGAGACGTTTTGATGAATTTTGAAATTTTGATTTTTGTTTTGTATATGCACTGCACGGACAGTGCCAAAATAGCGGGGAGGGGAACGTAATACCCCAGCTTTTAGTCCCCAAATTAAAAATGTATTTTGTTTATTTGATGAAAGGCTAGAGTGCCTGAATAATTACGGGAGGCTCGAGTTCCTGAGAAATGTAATACTTTGAATGTTGCAAATAATAAAAAACATCGTTGGATGCAAGATGGACAAGGATAGAGTGATAGGGGGATATGATTCCACGAGAGGGGGCTAAAGGGGCTAAGTATTTTTTATTATATTTTATTTACCCATATTGGTTATAATTAATAAAAGTGGTTACATGAGCTTCTTGGGGGGAAGGGCCACATGGTTCTTGTTTCATGTAATTATATAAACACCTCTTGTGGGATATTTGGGGGTTCTTCTCCATTCACTCTTCATTTTTATTCTTCATTCATTGCTGCTCATTCATCATTCCTCATTTTTTCTTGATCTTGTCTTGGGAAGGAAAAACAAATGATCGGGAAAGGATAAATTGTTGATCGGATGTAGTCATTGCTGGTGTATTCCAACCATGAATTGATTCCTGTATGCTTGAGATACATTGGCATGTACTAAATTTTATTCATTGTTACAAATTGTGAGAGTCATGGCATGGATATTCTTGATTAGATGCACTGCCCTGGAAAGAAGTGGACATCCTGAGGGACTGCATGGTAGTAAAGGGGGTTCATTGTCTTTGGGAAGTGCACGCTGGATAGAAGAGAGCTGGTGTACTTTGGATTGTTGTGTCTTGAGAAACATGTGATCACTTGAGTGCTGACTAGTTTGGGAAGCTCATTGTCATCCAGAAACATATCCTTGTGGATTCATAGCCTTGCTCGGGGGTGACCTGTTGTTGATATTTGGAACAACAATGACTATGGTTGGGTGGAACGTCCTTGGTCTGCATCCAATTGGTGATTGGTTTCATTAAAGATAAGTGCTCTATGTTATATGGTTTCTCTGTTTATATTTGTAAATCCTCTAAGTACTCACTATTGTTTCTAAGATTTGCATATCCAATATATATTTTCTTGTTAGATGTGGTTGTGCATGGCACGATAAATATTTCTTTTAAAGTAGATTTTTTCTTGGATATTGCACGTACTGTATTTTATTTCTTGCATGCTTCTTGATCTACTAGATATTATTAGAGATTGATCTTAAGGCTTCAGAGAAGTCTTGTTACTTTCGTGATTCGACCTGTTGGTGGTTGGGTGCTTAATGATCATTAAGTAGATTCAATAGATGAACAAAGTCCCAAGATTATGAATCGATTTATGGGCGTTCGATCATCGATTATCGACCATTGGTCATTTCTCTTTACAAACCAAATGTTTCCCATGAATCTTGTCAATCCCTAACCATCAGTGATTGACCATCAAGGAATTACTTTAACGACCAACTTAGTTACAATTTCGCCGAACCCTGACCATCAGTCGTTAGCCATCTATTTTTCGGCGTGATAACTATATTGACGTGGCATGCCAAGGAGATGTTGACATGGGATGACATGTCATCCAATGGCATGAAGTTGGATGATGTGGCATGACAATGGATGTTGATGCAGCATCACACGTCATCATCCTATTTTCCTTCATCGATAATTGACAACTTATCTTGGAAAACTTAAAACACTGCTAAATCTGTCGATGCTTGATCATCGACCATCAATGACCATAGATTTCTCTCGTGTCAATGAAAACTCTCGTCAAATACAATCAATCCTCGATCATCGGTCATCGACGATCAACGATCCCCTTTGAACGCATGAAACCTTTAGCAAATTTTTTCGATCCCCAACGTCGACCATCGAAAAATTTTGAAGGTGAACTTCGATGCTTAGAAATTTTCACCAAATTCCCTAACAAATTTGGTTCATTGATCTTCCATTCTGAACGATCTTGTCCGTCGATTTTTTTCTAACCTTTCAACGACCGAAAATGAATCCAGACCGTTGATATGTCTCATTTTCCCAGCTACCAAAAATGAATCTCAGTCGTTGATATAACAACCTTGCCAAACTTAGAAAACATTAGAATTTTTTAAATTTATCACAACAAATCTAGGTCGTTGATCTCAATATCAAGCATGATATCGACCGTCAATTCATTGAATTTTCCCAACTCCATCAGCCTCGATTACAAAATGATTTTTTAACTTTTAGGTCAAATTTAACTCTGTAATCCGACCAACTGATGCCATTAAACATATCAAACATTTCTGAGGAAACTAAATCTCAAATTTTCCCATGAATTTGGGGAATTTTGTTCTGGTTCTCCATTGTTTTTCCCCCAAATTCGCTCAGACCAAATCTCGTGACAATGAATTTTCTCAAATTTGCACTGGTTCTTGGCTCGTACGGGTTCATTGAACCAGAAGCTCTGATACCAATTTGTAACATACCCAACCCCCAGCTGGGTCACTTCACTACTAAAATGACTCAATAAAAATTTTAATATCAAATCTAAATGTGGAAATAAAACACAACCTCGCATTCAAGTTCATGCAACTATATATGCTACTTAAAAACATAAATGAAACTACTTTAACTATGCACAATAGAAACTAAACAACATACAACATCATTCAACCACATAAATAGATATTTGGGTGCATCATTATGCTCACAACAAGTAGTATTTAACCAATATAACTTGGAGAAAATTGCACATCAACAGTATCAACATTCAAGATAAATAAACACAACAAATAAGAACACTTATCTTAATAAAGTATTTGACCCACTATAGAGGAAGGAATTTCCTCCCAACCATAGACCTATTGTTCCAATTCTCAATAGAAAGTCACCATAGAGTTGGGGCTATGAATACAAAAGAAATGGTGGTCCCTAAGGATGGCTAATGCCCACCTCTCAATAGTCAAACTCATAGTTAATTATAGTTCACCAACTCTCTTATTCTCAACCTACACAACCCAAGGAATGAAATGCCCCTTCATTTCTCACAACTCCTTAGGCATTTCCACTCCCCTCAAGTGCTTCTAGCACATGTTGGATAGGAATTGTACTTGTTGGGGCCTCATGAATTCCACAGGTGCAACACGAATTCTCCCAATAGTAAAAAAATGTGTTTCGTTGATGAATTTCAAACAACACGTCATTCATAGGCCCATGGACTCCTTATCCATGAAATTATAGCTCCAAACAACTGGCAAACATTCCCACAACAATTACCTTCAATATTTAGCACTCATAACTCCTTTGTTGGCAAGAAAAATCCAGGTAAAAGTAGCTCTCTCTCCAAAACTGTGAATCTGTAATTCTGGTCTCAACACCCATACAAATTTCCTCTCTTTCTCTTGCTTGTTTGACTTCCAGTCTTCCCCAAGATGATTGTACTTATCACACATGATCTCAATAACTATGGGATGTGATTCTCACACTCACCCTCTTACATGAATTTAATGATTGGACTCTATAACACCGAACAACTAATGGAAGGTTCATGGTAAGGAAAATTTATAAATAAATGGTTTGGGTTTAATAAACATGGGTAAAATCTCCCCCTTGGATCTCTTCCCTCTCTTGTGAATACTTATCCCACAAATACCTATCTATTTTCATCTGTAGTTGATGATACATTTTATTCATTATAATCAATTTACATCATTTACATATTACATCGTTTTGTCTTTAGGCCATATACTACATCTACAATATGCATCATTAGTTTGGGGTTTGAAAATGGGGATGTTACATACTCCATACCAATGTAGACACTTGTATTGTTGTTGTATATGTAGACAAACTTCTCATTACTGGTAATAATAATGATCACATTCTTAGATTGAAGAATTAACTTGCTAACTCCTTTGACATGACAGATCTTGGTACTCTGCATTATTTTTTGGGCCTTCAAGTATTACTACTATGCGATGGTTTTTTCATTTCTCGGTCTAAATATGTGATGGATATCTTGACTTGTTTTAAGATGGTTGATTGTAATCACTATCCTACTCATTTTCAATCTGGAGTAAATCTCACCAAAAAATTTCAAACACCCGCAAACGATGCTACACTTTATTGATAATTGGTCGATAGTCTTATGTATCTTACTCACAATTGACGTAACATTTCCTTTTTTGTTAGTGTGGTTTCTCTATTTATGAAAGACCCCATAGAAATCCACTAGAAAGTAGTCAAACGAATTGTATGCTATCTCAAGGGTACCACCCATTTTATTATCAAGTATTGTCCAAGTTCAAATTTGTTGGTTAGCTTCACCAACTCCGACTGACCTTGTGACAGTGATGATTAGAAGTCCACTTCTGGCTATGTGTTTCTCTTTAGCACTGGATCATTGGTGTGGTCATGCAAGAAATATAAGGTAGTCTTCTTATTGACTATAGAGGTAGAATACAATGTCGTCGTTCAAGAAGGTATTAAAGCAATATGGATCCACAAACTTATAGGTGAACTTTTCCTTCGCATTCATACCTCGACTACAATCTATTGTGATAATCAAAGTTCAATACAAGTTGCTAACAATATTATTGTCCACAGTAAGATGAAACATGTTGATATCCATGCTCACTATTTGAGACAATTGGATCATGAGAACATTGTCTCTCTTCAATATTATAGAACAAATCATCAAGTTGTTGATATCTCCTCTAAACCTTTAGTTGAAGCTAGATTTATCAAGCCCTTTATGATGCATGGGCTTCATGAAGCTGCAATTATGGGGTAGTTTCATGATGATGTAATTTCACCTCCTGAATATCCAAAGACGTGTGATGATGGGGGGGTGTGTTGGAACATCAGGAAATGGTGGTTAATCACACTTCTCCTGGATTCATTCGGTCGAGTGGTTGACCTATATATGGATATAGTTGGTTGGGCGATCAACCATATTTCTACATTAGTTAGCTTAGTAGTCGACATGCTTGTTGGTCGAAAAATCAACCAATAGTCGAAGATAGTCGAGCGGTGGATAAACTAGCCTATAAATTGACTACGAGTTGGATGCATGGACGGTCAGGTAGAAAATTCTTGTTGAGCAGACTAGATAGTGTGGAATCGATGGAGTCAACTCTAACAACTGACAATTGTATTTGGAAAATATCTTCCCTATTTCATTGAAGTTGGTTAGATCTTGAGGTTATCAATAGAAGACCCCTTGGGTCATTATCAACAAGTGATCGAAGTTATATCATATGGAGATATCATGGTCCAATATTCATTGTGATGTTCATATCACAATATGATTTTTTCAAGTGTTGTAATAGTGTCTTTAGACACCACATCTATCTTCAAAACATTTTCCCTCTTTGACTATCTACAAAATTGTATGTTTGTTTTGTTATAGGTTCCAACCCTTTCCCAACATTAGGGATATTATATTATGTTATTAAAGTCAAATATTTTTTTATGGATGTATTTTGTTATGATCACATAGATAATTTGGTTCATATCCTTGTTTGTATCAAGTAATTCCCTTGTGTTTAATGACATCATTAGGTTGTGAATGTCAACAAAAACATTCACCATAATGCATTCAGTATTAGATGGATTCATTTTCATGTACTAGAAGTTATAGTTGTATCCTTATATGCCTTGGTATTTATGGGAATGATGTTGGTATTGAATGTAGTTTTGGGAATTATGGATACTCTAGTAGTGCCTTTATGGATACTATCCAATCACACCTTCTAGACAAAAATACAAAATCATTGTACTAGTTGTAGTACTACTCTTATAGAAAGTATTGATACAAGGTGGTGGTTGAGACAAAATCCTCCTAGAAATGCACTTGGTATAAGCCCCTCTAGTCACATGTTGAGGCCTATTTCCTTGGGAGCTAGTCTTCGTTAGTTTACTCCTCCATTATTTATAATATAAATTTCTTCTATATCTCCTCTAAGTTCCCATAATACATATGGAATAACCTCAGTTTCCAAAAGTGGTATTCATGTTACTATTTTATTAAAGGTAGTCACAATCAGTTTCTAATGTCGCCTGGCCCGACCGAAGGACATTACGGTGCAAAAAACTCACAAAAACAAAATTTTAACAGCTAATTAAATTTTTGTAGCTTAGAATTACAAATTTCATATGAATTGAATACTGTCTGATACCATTCACTTGATGCATCTACAACATATTAAAATATACTGGAATGCATCTTAATAATTCACACATAAACTTATAAGTCATTCTTAAATACACAGAGTTCATGCACAACAAATAAAGTCATGAAAAAACACAAGAAGAAGATAAAGAAATTATCTTTTAATTATGCTCTCCAACCAACTACTTGGGATGGATGTTCCACTCAGCCATAGATTGATTGTTCCAAATACGAACAATAATTCACCCCTGAGATAAGGCTAGTAATCCCCAAAAGAGGGTGGCCTCTCACTATCCACTCACAACTTAGAAAACTCACAACCCACTAGTATTCCCCTACAACTATCCCAATTTTCCACTAGTTGTCTTCCTCTTGACCTGCTCAACCCAATAAATGTACCCCTTCACTGATCTCAATCCCTTGGGAGTCCCATTCATTTATCATGGTCTCTTTGGAACATGTAGCTAGGAATATCTTAGCAGCAAACTCCAGGGAGCTCACTTCTAGGAAGAACTACTAGCAACAACATCAACACTTTCTCTTTTCGTGCAACCCACTCAAGAGTTCACTCTTCAGGCCCGATAACCTAGATCTTTAGTACTCAGTTCCAAAATGCTCCAGATACACTCCAACATGATCTAGAATTCACCCTCCATGGTTGCACCAGCTACAAGATCTCTTTTCTTCTCTCTACTTGCTTCTCATGTACAAAACATCGAATGTGTAAAACTGTTGTAGCTACCCATACAAATTTCCTCCCTTTGGCTTGCTTGCTTGACTCACACACTTCCCCAATATGATTGTACTCAACCCCCATGTTCCCAATAACTATGGGACGTGACTACTCACATGCACCCTCTTACATGTATTCAATGATTGGCTTTGGGAACACTCAATCATAAATTGGAAGGTTCATATAACAATAGAAAATTTAGGAAAATGGGTTGAATTAATATACATGGGTAATTCCCCCTTGGAACCCTATTAGGAATTATCTTAGACCCTCTCCTCTCTTCTGTATTAATTCAACCCCCATCTCTTTCCATTTACCCTTAGTAGCTAGCATCACATTTTTATTATAAAAACATAGAAATACAATTCGTATATTACATATTTTTTTTCATAGTCACACATTATATCTACATAAGAATTAATTAAACTAGGGATTATAGTGGGGATGTTACATTCCCCCTCCCCTACAATTGCACATCATCCTTGGTGCACACTATTCCAATATACATATATGCAAATTTACATCACAATACTTAGAAAATAAAATTCTGCAATTTTACAACTCTAGCAGTAATTCCAACCATAATCTCTTATTCCTCTCAACTTGTCAACCAAAAGAATGTGACATTGATTTCTCAGGTCTAATGTAAGGAATGTGTCATTAGTTTATCAATATTAACCTAAGGAATGAGCCATTATTTTATCAGGGTCTGTAACGTAGTTGGCTAGGACTCTGAGATGTGGTTATGGAACTCTAGATACTCAAAATGGAGTCTTGCATTCTATTTTCTTCAAAATTGTAAAAACATTACAAGTATTCTTCTCACATATTTTCTTCATGCTCCCATGTAGCACCATCAGGATCATATTAGGTCCATTGAACCTTTACTAGCTCTATGACTTTGTTCCTCAACACTTTGATTTTCTAGTCCAAGATGCGTACTAGTTCCACTTGGAAATCCACTTCGTGCTCCGCCTGGATCACATTTCAATCAATTATGTGGTTAGGGTAAGACACATATTTATTTAATAATGACACATGAAATACATTATGCATTGTTATGGATACAGGAAATGGTAGCATCTATGCAAATGAGCCTATCTTATCTAATATTTCAAAAGGCCCACAATATCTCGTTGCTAACTTAAGGAAACTTCCTAATCTTAGCAAACTTATTTTTTCTTCACTTTTAAAAACACACGTTCTCCCACTTTGAAATCTCTAAACACCTTGTTCTTGTCTACATATATTTTCTTCCTATCCTAGGAAGCCTTTAAATTCTTATTTATCTTTGTCATCTTCCCTTCCATTTCCTTTAACAAATCTGGCCCAACAACTTCTATGTCTACTAGATTATCCCAACTCACCAGAGTGTTACATTTTCTTCCATACAATGCTTCATATGGAATCATATTTAATGAGGCATGATACCCATTGTTGTAGGAAAAATAAAGAAAATGAATATAATATTCCCACTTTAACAATTGGTCCATCACACACATTCTGAGCATCTTCTCAATTATCCCCTTAGTTCTCTCTATTTGGCCATCTGACTCTAGATGATACATTGTACTGAGATTAAAATTTATCCCAAATCCATTTAAAAAGTCCTTCCAAAAATTGGATGTGAACTGTGTATCTCTATCTGAAATTGTTGCCTTAGAAACCCCATGTAGCCCAAAAAAATCATTCATATATATCTCTACAATATTTGCTACCTTGTGTGTTGTCTTTACTGTAATAAAATGTGTTTCCTTAGTCAATTTATCCACCACCACCATGATGGAATCATTCTACTTCATTTTTATAGGAATATTTGTAATAAAATCAATTGTGACAACTTCCCACATCCATTATGGAATGGGAAATAACAAACAAAATCGTTAGATGTATATTCTATGTTTTCACCCTATGGAATTCTAGACATCTGTATATGTAATTAGCCACCTCTTTCTTCATTCCAAACCAAAATTATTGGATTCTCATAGATGCAATATTCAATAATGTTACACTTTTCAATATTTCTTTTAGTTGTTGAAAACTCTCTTCACACTTGGAATTCTATTCAAATTTCACTCCCTTCTTTTGTAAAGAAGTAATTGGACTTACAATATTTGAAAACCATTTTATGAATATTCGATAATAACCAACAAGACACATTAATGATTTTAATTATATGACATTCTTTGGTTTTGGCCATCCTCTAATGATCCCTATATTCTTAGGATCAACTGTTATCCCTTCTGCTGAAATTACATGCCCCAAGTAGTGAATATGCTTTTGGAAAAATATACACTTACTTAGCTTAGCATACAATTTATACTCTCTTAAAACTTGCAACACCATTCTTAAATGTTGCTCATATTCCTCTTCTGACATAGAGTATACAAGTATATCATCTAGGAACACAATTACAAACTTGTCCAAGTAGTCCCTGAACACTCCATTCATTAAGAACATAAAAATTGTTGGGGCATTTGATAGCACAAATGGTACTACCATGATATCATAATCTCCATATCTTGTTTTGAATATTGTCTTGTCGATGTATTCTTCTTTTATCCTTACTTGATGATATCCTGATCTCAAGTCAAACATAGAAAATATTCTTGCACCTTTAACTTGAGCAAAGAAATCATCAATCATTGGCAAAGGATACTTGTTATTTATGGTGACCTTATTCAATTGTTTGAAATCAATACATGGCCTTAAGGTTCCCTCTTTCTTCTTTACAAAAATAATTGGGGCTCCCCAAGGTGACACACTTGGGTATATATACTCCTCCCTTAACAATTCTTCAAGCCGCATCTACAACTCTTTCATATCTGGTGTGTCCATTCTATATGGTGTCTTGGACACTAGGGAAGATCTTGGCACCAAATCAATAAATAAATCAATGTCTCTCTTTGGTGGAAATCCTAGGATTTCCCTAAAAACATCTTCAAAATCCTTTAAGACCAGATGGTCTTCAATTCTTGTCACTCTATATTTGGTTGTCACTTCCATATGAGATGCAAATATCTAACATCCTTTCATGAAACTCTTTTTCAATTGCATAGATAAAATCTCTCTAACAACTACAACTCTTGGAACGCCTTGATCCTTGCCTTGCTTCCCTTTGCCACAAAGACATGTGGTTTTCTTGTTGTAATAGTCTAGAACAACATGGTGCTTTTCCAACCAATCCATGTCAATTAGACAATCATATGAACCCAATGGTATGGTGTTTACATCTGCCTTTGTTTTGAGTCCATTCATGTCTATCAGAAAATCTTTAACTAACTCATTGATCTTCCTCTTGGCCCCTATGGCTAACAAAACTAACCAATATTTATTATGCCTACTCCTTTGCAAGTGAAATATTTCAACAATGTTAGAATTTATGTAGCTATGGCTAGATCCATAATCAATTAAAATTTCTATGGGATGGTTGTCAATCTTACCTTCGACTTCAATCAAGGGGGATTTATATTCCTTTTGTTTGTTGTCCAAGGCTGCATAAATCCTTGGCACGTTTCCTACCATGTCTTCTACTATTTCATCCTCTTGAATGTTGTGGAAAATCCTCCTTCTTTGTAAGGGAAGTCCCTATATAAGCGATTTCCCTCGGATCCCAACATTGTACAGGTTGTTGCCTTGGCCTTTTACCAAATGAATTTGTAGTTTTGTTCTCATTTTGGGATGATTGACCTTAATGATTTTCTTGGGTGTTTTTCTTGAAAAAGGGTGGTTTAAAACCTTTTTTCCTTTGAGACGTTTTACTTGTAATCTTGTTATTACAATTTTTTTTGAAAACTGGCCTTCCTCTTCTTTGCTCATAAAGATTCCTTTCTCTTCTTATGGCTTCCTCCAAAGTTTTGGGGTTATCACATTGAATCTTATCACTGCACAAGGAGGATAACCCACTTAGAAACCTTTGGATTTTGACCTTCTCATCCTTGATGAAGTCAACATACTGCAACAATTCAAATAACCTCTTCTAATATTCATCCATTGTCATGGTTCCCAACTTGAGTTCAAATAAATATTTCATCTTTGTAATGCTCAGACAAACATTTCTCCTAGAAATATCCTTTGAACCGTCTCCATGAGATCCTTTTCTCATCACGATTCTTGGATTCCTTAAGCTGATCCCACCACATGGCTTCATTTCCTAGCAAGGGTAGGTGGAAATTCTAGCTTCTACCCAGGCAGGGTAATCACGCAGCTGGAAATATTTATTCATTTGCAATAGCGAAGCCTCGACTTATTCTCCCTCCCCGTGCTCACCATTGAAAGTTGAAGGCTTGATTTTTCTGAGTTAGCCTTGCAAGATATCTACCTTAGGCCTCCTCTTTTTCCTCCAGATAGGAGTCACACTTGGTTTGCTCCCTCGCCCTGAACTTGCATGAGTTATTATGGTGCATTTCCTTGGAGAATGAGGGCATATTCTCATGCTTATTGACTACCTATCATTTCTATGATCATCAATTTTCCTTTGGGATCTCGATGTTGACACATGTCTAGCAGTAGATGCTTTATTGGTGTCAGAGTACTCATTTAATTTCTTGTGAAACATATTTAAGCTATGAAGTGTCTCTCTTTTAGCCTTCATAATCCTTTCATTATCATCCCTATAGCTCTGCACTTCCTTATGCAGGCTTCTCATAGTTATAGGCTCATGCCTATCTCTTATTTCATTTGACTCTATCTCGTCATTCCCCATGCTGACATGTAGACCTATGATCTCTTCCTCATGGATTTAAGATCTATAAGAATCTTCCATAACTCCAGTCCCCTTACAAGAACCAAATTTTCTTTCACGTACCTCTATTTCTACAAGAAATGTGCATGCAATAATTACTATTAAAACATGCATAGCATACAATGTTTCATCTGTTAGAATACATGTTATTTGTTCATCAATTTATGAAGTACACATTGCATCAGTTCAAATTATTACTCAGATGGATTCCTCTCTTAAAAATATTTTCAACAACTGTAACCATGCCTCAATTCGATTTCTGAGTGAAAAGTTAAAACATTTACATGTTGCAATTTTCACTCTTTTACTGCTATAGAAATATCTTTATTAATTTATGGAAAATTTTATTGCCCAAATCAAAATTTTGGGTTGAAATATGTATTCTACTACTCATTACCTTTCTAGCAACTATTGTTTTTCTCAAATCCGAGCTCCAAGATGAAAGGTATGGTGTGGACAAGTTTAGGTTGTTTTACTCACATTACCCATGTATGCTACATGTGTCTTCTTTTTCTTCCGACACAATTTCCAGGTTCCCATAACCCAATTCTAGATCCATCTCTGAATTCTATGGTCATATTCTTTCCATCGACTACTCATGTGCCCCAAACATACTTTTGAGAATGGATTTATGCCCTCTAGAAGTAAACTAGTGCCAAAATTTTATCTTAATTGTTTTGGTTGTAACTTTTTCATACGAGCTTCGTTTTGCAAAAAATTTAACTCATTGGATGGCGCTCTCAGATCTCTTTTATTTGAGATATAGAGACAAATCATACTTTGATATAGTCTATTTTAGTGGGTTTTGATTGGATAAAAATGTCATTTAGGGACTCAAAATCACCTTGCAAGTTAATGACCTTCAAAAACAACAAAATTTCACATAAAATTGGTTGTTTTACTATTGTAACAGCCTTTTAAATCCAAGTCATTGATCTGAAATTGGGTGAAAAATGAGTCTTTGATCTGTACTACATCAACAATTGACGATCGACGTTCTCCTTTCATGCACACAACACTTTCCTCAAACTACTGACCCGACCGTCGACCATTGGCCCAACTCCCCAATGATCAATTTGCACATAACTCTAACTCGACTAAACTAACTGTCAGTCATAAGTTTTCAATGATATTCATAGGTGAATGGAACACCTTACCAATTGAGATGACACCCGACCATTGGTCCATCGACGATTGATGATCCCTAATGATTGTCGAAAACACTTTCTCAATTCAGTCGACCCGACCATCGACTATCGGCCACTTCTGGGATGGCATGGTAATTGTTGATATGGAATGACACATCATCCTGAGGTGTCAACTTGTATGACATGGCATGACACATGGATAATGATGTGGCATGAAACTTGGATGCTGACATGGCATGACACGTCATCACCCTCTTTCCTCCATCAACCATCGACAAATTCTCTTTGGTAACCCAAACAAACTACCAAATTCAGCTGACGCCCAAACATTGGCCCATCAACCATCGATTATTTCTCTTGCTTGATTCAAAACACTTCATCGAATAAAGCTAATGCATGACCATCGACCCATTAGTCATCGAATATTTCTATTGGTGATTGAAAATACTTCCTTGGATTTGGTCGATGCCTGACTGTCGACCATCGATGATCATAGATGTCTTTTCTTTGAATAAACTCTTCACCATTTCGGTCGACCTGACCATCGAGAATCAACGTTTTCTCTTGGTGAAATTCAACACTTAGAATTTTTTTGAAATTTCTCCAATTGATTTGGACCATCGATCTTCCAATCAAAACGATTTGAATCGTTGATTCACTGAAATTTTCCCAACTTTACCGAAAAACCTTGACTATTGATCTGATCCATTTCAAAAACCCCCAAAATGAATCTCAATCGTTAATGAGCCCTAACCTCCTAAGGGATAAAAATGAATCTTTCCCTTCAATTTGATCGATTTTCGAAACAACTGAAAATAAATATCTGTCATCGATTTACTCGACCTTTCAAGATGTTGATACCTTATGAATTTTTAAACTTATCACGATGAATCTTATTCATTGATCACAAGATCAAATGCAATATCGACCTTCGATCCAACAAACTTTCTGCAACTCTACAATGGCCATTACAACTTGGATTTTCTACCTTAGAGGTTGAATTCATATCTGTAACTTGTATATTCATGGCTCATATCATCTCTTCGACTGCCCTAATACACTCCAACTCAAAATTTATCCACAAATTTGGTGATTTCACTTCAACCTCTATATTTTTCCCCAAATTTACAAAGATCAATGTTTGCAACAACAAATTACTCAATTTGCACCTGTTCATGGCCCATTCAAGCCCAATTTGTAACATATATCAATCCAATTAAGGGACACTATGGTGTAGAATATGCATAAAAATAAAGTTTCTGCTAACTAAATTAATTCATTTACAATTAGTTGATTTTCTGTAGCTTACAACTACAAATTACAATATATTTATCTACTGTCTACAGCCATAAAATAGATGCATCTACCAAATGCTAATAATCCACATGAAATGCAGCTAAAAAAATCATTACAACAACATATAATTCACTTCCAAATACAGAGAGTTCATGCACAACAATTAAACGCATAATTTTACATAACATCAAGATAAAACACTTGTCTTTTCACAACAGTCATGGAATTGGGACGAAAATTCCACCCAACCATAGAATGTTTGTTCCAAATCTCAATAGTTAGTCACCCTCGAGCTGAGGCTAGAAATCCACAAAAGAGGGTTTTCTCTCATAGTCCACTCACAACTCATAAAACTCTCAACCCAACTGATATTCTCCTACAACTATTCTGATTTTGCACTAGCTCTCTTCCTCTTGACTTTTCCAACCCAAGGAATGTACCCCTTCACCGATATTAGTTTCTAGGGCATCCCATTTGTTTATTAGGGTCTCTCTGATACAGGAAGTTAGGAATATCTCAACTGGGAACTCAAGGGAAAATTGTTGCTAGGAAAACTATCAACAAACCAACAACAACTACTTGTCGTTTTAGTGAAACTCACTCAGGAGTTCATTCTTCAGGCCTTAAAACCTGTCTCTTCATTTTTCCATGTCCAAATCTCTCCAATTACCCTCCAGCATGCTATGGAATTAACCCTCCATGGATGCAAAAAGTCCAGTTCTATTTCTTGCTCTCTACCTTGTTTTCGATGCACAAATTTGACTCACTAAAAATTGATGTCCCAACCCATACATATTTCCTCTCTTTTTCTTTCCTTTCTTGACTCACACCCTTCCCCAAGATGATTGTACTCAACCCCCATGTGCCCAATAATTTTGGGATGTGACTACTCACACCCACCCTCTTACATGTATTCAATGATTGGCTTTGGAAACACTCAATCATAAATGGAAAGGTTAATATCCAAATAGCAAATTTAGGAAAATGGGTTGGATTAATATACATGAGTATTTCCCCCTTGAACCCCTCTTGGCCATTATGCTAGACACTCCCCTCTCTTTTGGATTAATTCATCCCCATGTATCTTTTTCATGTCCCCTTAGCAGTTGGAATCACATTTTTATTATTAAAAGATAGGAACACAATTCACATATTACAGCATTTGGCCGTAGCCACATATTATATCTTTATAAGCATTAATTAAACCGGGGATTATAGTGCATATGTTATAGTATATATGTTTAAATCTTATGCACTATGTGATATATATATATATATATATATATATGAATCTTGATGGTTTTGCATGAACCTATTAAATTTTTGCATGCTTCTTTATTTTTTAAAGATGGTATCAAAGTTTGAAATTATTTCAAGAATGTGATTTATTGAAGTACCTTGTGATTTGGGTACATTACATTCAATCATGAGAGAATAAATTTGTTGCAGTGTGACCCAATGGGGCACTGAGTACATTACATTTTCTTTGGAATTCTTTATCACATTAGTCCACATTGATTTGTTCTTGTAGGTAATGATTTTGAAACTAACATACAGATTAGGATTTCTTTCCTTGAAATGCGCATTATCAGTTTATTGTTTCATTTTTCCTTAGGATCGACCCCACTGAGATGCAACACCAATCCTTCTTCATCATTTAAGAAGTGTCTCAATTTACATGATAGAGCATGTCGATCATGGGTGCCCTAATTTCCATTTTTGGTGCCCACGCTGAAATTTTTCATAGGCTTGGTAGTCCCTTCTTATCCCCACCACAACTTTGCATTGAAGCCACAATAATTCTTCTCACTCTATTGATGTCCATTCCCCACGAGACTCCCAAATTGTTTTTTTTCAAGTTGTATTGTTGCATCAGATACCATTGTGTGTGCCTTTGAGCCTAATTCCAACCTCAATTCACTATTTTTGGTTTACCACATACACATGATCTTTAGCAACTTTCCTTTTCATTTGTTCCCTTGGCACCTCAAAAACCTATCCTTGGAGGAAACACTGCAAAGAGTGTCCATATCATACACATCCTCCCTACATTCTGCATATGTATGTTCTATGTGCTTGGAACTAGTTTGCTTTCCCCACAACACTTGTTTCCTCCATTATATTTTAGAATATTTTTTTTTCCTTTTTAGGATTTAATAATATGAAATAGACTCAAAAATCAATATGATAAAAAAAGAGAGGGGGGGGGGAAATAAAGATATTTGTTTTATTGGCAGTTTTCTTGATTCATCTCACCATTGAACAAAGCACCAAGTTTTGATTCGTCTTTTCGGCGATTTGGGTTCTAATATTACCATACGAAGCCAAAACTTGATTTTTTTAGTTTTATTACTCCTTCAACTCTTTACTCTTCTAGTCACTATGGAGAGTTCGTTGGTTCCTCCTACATCAAAAAATTAGATCAATATTCTATTTTGTGTCAAATGATTCCCAAGTCATCATTGTGTCATATTTATGTTCAAGGGAAGTTTTATCCTATATCGGCCACTCCTTAGATTCTATTAATTTTCATGTCGACCTTCCTAGTTGTAAAAGTTTTCTTAGTATCTTTGTTTGTTACTTGTGACAGTGGGGAAGGTCCCCTTGACTTCTCATTGAAAGGTCATCTCTTATTGACTATGGCACATTTCTTTGAGATTTTGACCTATAGTCCTATCATCTTGGGCATATTTT
Source organism: Picea abies (assembly GCA_900067695.1). NCBI lineage: Eukaryota > Viridiplantae > Streptophyta > Pinopsida > Pinales > Pinaceae > Picea > Picea abies. The sequence continues at coordinate 26,018 of CBVK0100097436.1, forward strand.
CATCACTTGTAGGTGAGCTTATGCTCAAGAAATGACATCCCATAATTGGTCACTGACTAAGTAATATGATACCGTGGTTTTTGTTGCAATTTATTTCCTTATTCGTAGTTTGGTGCACTCCACTTGGCCCCACTTAGTTGCTCACTATGTAGTATTATAATGTATTCCAGACATCAACTTCCCTTCTAAACTCACACATTAGGGGGAATATGTTATAGCATGTTTTTCCACCTTAGTAGCTGAAATTTATTTGATTGGCCCTTATCCCTTCATATTCTATGCATTGTTTCTTGGGCACATTAAGAACTCTTCCAAAAATACTTCTCGACAATCCACTCACACCTTCTTCTTAGTAAAGGAGACAACACTCACATTTTATCTTCAGTAAGGGAACGAGTGCTCTCCAAAGTACCAAGATATAAATAAAAACGTGAAAAATGTGTGCTCCTAAGTGGGGTTTATGGGGAAAATAACTCTATAAATCCATAAATATCATGGGAAAATGGTCTCAACCATATTGAAATCATATAAAAGAGATCTAAGGGAAGGAGAAGAAAACAAGAACTATTATTACACTAGAATAATCATATATCCCCAAGCAACCAAGACATTATATTTTTGAGGTTTTTATGACCTGCATTTCCTTGGAAACCCCTATTTCCCAAATTTCATTTCCCATTCATATCATTGAGGCCTAATATCCTTTAATCTTCCTCATATTCATGAGGAGAAGAAAAATGGAGGTGTTGTAGTATTGAGTGGCTCGATATTGCAGGAATCTAGACAGTGATTACATACAATGTTGGAAGAAAAATTAGGTACATTTCATTGTATTGTTGTTCTTGATAATAAAATGAATATATATATTCATTCCCTCTCCTAAATTTTGAGTTTTTTATGTTGAATTCAATCCCCTTTCAGTGTTTATCTAAGGAACTAATTTGCATGATTAAGTTAGTTAAAGTGCTTATTTTATATTCATTTTCATTTCAGCTAATAGTTTGATAAAGAGTTGTTGTTTCCATGTGTGCAGGTTTGAGAAGGAATGAGGATAGTTGGAGCAAGGACAATAAAAAAGGATCATCTTCAATCAATGATCTAAAATTGTAAGACCTCTTGTAACTACCTGGTAGTTATTGAAAGAATATCATATGCTATTTTTTGGAAATGTTAGCATTTTCCTTTGAAAATTTATTTTTTATAGTCCACCCAAACTATAGGAAATTTTATTTCCATGACACCTTTCCACTGTCCTCCTTCCTTCCTCTTTTATTTTTATTTTACTTTATTGATTTTCTAATGTTTATTGTTCATTTTTTGATGCAGGTTTAGGGTTTCATGGATGGAGGCTAGGGTTTCATGGAGGAATTTCCATGAATAAGGTAAGGTTTCTCCCTTCCCTTCCCCTCCTTCCTTCCTACTTTACTATGTTTGTTGTTTATTGATTTTATAATGTTAATATTTGTTTTATTGTTGCAAATTTAAAGGAGGAAGAAGAAAAAATGGAATTTGGGGGTTTTTGTTTAATTCACAGACCCATTTCATGGGTGTGGTCTAAGGAAGCCCCTTGCATTCCTCTAAGGAGATATGGGTTGAAATTCAAGAACTAATCTACCTCTTGTTACTTACTTTCCCCTTTGTATCAAATGTTGATATTTATCTTATATCTACATTATTCACTTGATTTCATGCATATGTTAGGCTAGTTTGAATTCAAATCCACACTTTTAATGGAAGATTTATGTGGGAATGTAGATTAAGTATATTTATTTCCTTTTGTAAAGTGTTATGGGTTAAAATACGAGCATTCCCTTACCATTTTCCATTTTTGTGTGATAAATTCTAATTTTCACTAGGTTAGTCTAGTTTTAGTTCAAATATGCACTTTTGATAGCATATTTTTGTGGGTGTTGAAACATCAAGCATTGATGGTTCATCAAACTTTCCTTGGATTCAATCGGTCAAGAGGTTGACCTACATATGGATACATTCGGTCGGGCGATCGACCTAATCTCTACATTAGTCGATCAAGTAGTCGACATCCCTGTCAGTTGGACAATCGACTAGAATTCAAATATAGTTGGGTGGTGGATAGACCAACTTAGCAATTGAATATGAGTTGGACACGCAGATGTTTGGGTCAAGCATCCTTGTTGAGCTGAATTGACAAGTTGTATTTGATAGAGTCAGTTGTAAAAACCGACGATTATATGTGGACAAGATCTTCCTGATTTCATGGAATTTGGTTAGATTGTGAGGCTATAGATAACATACCCATTGGGTCATTATCATCAAGCAATCGATATTATATCATATGGAGATATCAAGATCCAATATGCATTGTGATTTTATGATAACAATGCACTTTGATTAAGTGTTGTAATGGTGTCTTTAGACACCACCTTTTGTCTTTGAAATTTTTATTCCTCTTTGTTTATGTAGAGAATTGTCTATCTATTTCATTATAGGTTCCATCTGTTTCCCCAACATGGTATCAGATCTGGTGGTTTGAAACCTCTATTATCATCTACAAACCTTATTGAGTCAAATCTATTGTATGATTGACTCTGGTTCAGTGGTTTGTTGATTGGAACTTATTAATGAATAAATTTATATTTAGATATCAAATATGGCTTCGAAGATTGATCATGTTGGTATAAAGGGATCAAATGATCCATTATGGAAACCATAGGTGGAAACCCTGTTGAAGAGTAAAGGACTATGGCAGTATATGAAGATTGTGATTCCAAACCCAACAGATGACCAAGCAAAGTTCATTGTTGATGGTAAGAAGGATGAGGTTGTGGGGGTTATCATGACCTATATATTGTGGGAGATAAGGTTACACCTCAGTGGAATCAACTACCCTCATAAATTCTAGAAGAAGTTGAAGTTGTTGTTCTACCAAGTCAATGAAATCCATGTCATGTAGTTGGAGAAAGAGTTGATCTCTCTCGATCCTCATTCTTTTGACGATCCTCATTCTTTTGATAGAATAAAGGACTACTTGGAACATGTCAAAAAACTCCAATTGACATTGGGAGAATGTGGAAATAACTATTAGAAGAAGGATGGACAACTCATTGAGTTGGTCTTGATGATTTTGAGAACACCATTCGACATGTTTATGTCAAATTTCCACACCAACTAGAAAGAATGCAAGGAATATGGTAACGACTACGCCTTTGAAGCTTTCTATGTCCTTTTGATTACTTATTAGCAAAAATTAGTTGAAGAAGGAAAGATTGGTGGTAAACATCAAGCCCACTTGATCAAGAGAAATATAAATTCAGATCACAGGGAAAGAGTATGGTTTGATACATATACACAGAGACCTAGATTCCATGACTAGAAACCTAAGGGACAAATAGATGCACTCCAGTGAAGCAAAAATAAGAAAACATGTAAGTACTGTGGAAATAATCGAAATGTAGAGAAATTATGCTATAACAAGAGAGACGATTTAGAGGAGAAGGTTAAACGCCTTGAAGGATAAGTGTCCTTTGTATGACAACCTACTGATAATTTCACCTTCCAATTCATAACTTCTCATGCCTTGCTATCTCTTTCTATGTAGAATGAATGGGTAGTCGACTATGTGTGAACCCATCATATGGATAAGGATGTCTCCTTGTTCATGTCCTTGGATGAAGCTAAGGAGTGCTAATGATTTTCCTCTAGATATTGTTGGTTAGGGTGATGTTACCTGTCGACGAGGGAGAATTTTCAACGTTTATCATGTTCAAAACCTCATTGTCAATCTAGTGTTTGTTTCTCAATTAACACAAACATGTAATATTGTGGAATTTTTGCCAAATTGGTTCTATGTTTGTGATTTGAACAAGGGTAAGTCGATTTTCACTAGAGGGTTTCTCGGCCTAAAGGATAATCTAGATAAAATATATGACACAAATCGTTCTGATAATAAACTGACTTCTCTTGTTTCTCACACTGATGAGAAAATTCGAACTTGGCATGAACGAATTGGAAACATAAATTTTCAAAGTATACAGTCAATGGAAACTCAGAACATGGTTGTTGCTCTACCTAAAATGTTTCCCCTTGATGGATTTTGAAGATGTTGTGTGCTTGGAAAGCATAATCAGGCACCTTTTAAGTTTGGCAAAGTGTGGCAAGTATAGAACCTAATGGAGCTAGTTCACAGTGATGTTTTTTGCATCAATCTACCTACCCTTGCAAGTGCAAGGTATATTTTTAATTTCATTGATGATATCCCTCATTTCACATGGGTTTATTTTCTGAAGAATAAAAACCTTTTCCTTGAAAAGTTCAAGATTCTAGAGCCCTTGCTAAAAAGAAAGTTGGTCGACCCATCAAATTACTAAGATAATATAATGGTGGTGAGTATGTAAATTGATATTTTGAAGAATACCTGGTTCGATATGGTATTGATTAGAAGCATTTAGTTTCTCACACACCTCAGCATAATGGCATTGCAGAACAAAAGAATCGGACTTTAAACGAAGCAGAAAGATATATTTTTCAGGCTAAATATCTCCTCCTCACTACTGCACTGAAGCGATGTATTGTGAAAATTATCTTCTCAATGGCATCTCGACTCAATTCATTCCTTCCATGACTCCAGTTGAACGATGGTGTGGAAAGAAGCCTCTAGTGGGCCACCTCCGTGTTTTTGGATTTGTTTCTTGGGCTCATGTTTCTGATGATTTCATAAATACGTTGGATGCAAATATTCATGCTTACAACATAATGGTATAACCCTATCGACTATTTGATCCTGTCAAATGGAAAATAATTATTAGATGAAATGTATGGTTTGATGAGCAGAATAATGGAATTAAGTTGTTAAATTCCTCCTCTGGATTGCTTCAATATGATCCCTTTGATGTTGTCTCTTACATTGGTTCTCCTATTCCATTTTTCAGTCATTCGACTAGGGATTTGAACTTTGTTCCCATTTCGACTCGACCATTAACCTCCACGTCAACTAGTCCATCGATCTGTACTTTGAATGGTACACCATATTTGTCAAATAAAAACTCTCTGAATTGTAATCGACCTACTACAATAAACCATAGTTCACCTATTTCTTGTTTACCGAAATGGGTTTCCAAGAAAATTGAAGTTGTTTGACCTAATTCTGGTGATGTTTCCTCTGGATGACAAACTCAAAGTAAAAATAAACATGCCATTGTTTCCTTGATGACTCATGTACTTGAAACTTTTGATCTTTCTTCCTACTCGGATGCTCGAGGGAAACTTGAATGGGAATAGGATATGTAGACAAACATTGATTCTTTGTCAAATAATCACACTTCGGACCTAGTTTCATGAATGCAAGGAAAGAACATTGTGAAATGTCAATGGGTCTACTAGACCAAATTTACAGCTGAACATGTTATTGAGTGACATAAATCACGCATAGTTGCGAAGGTATTTTCTCAATAATAAGGTATTGAATACACTAAAATTTTTGCTCCTATTGCAAATATGAACTCTATTTGATTAATTTTTCCCTTGTTGACGTTTTTATATGGAAAATCCATCATACGGATGTGAAGAGTGTTTTTCTTCATGGAGACCCATCTGAAGAAATTTTCATGGAACAACCACTTTGTTTTGTGACATATTCTACCTTGGTTTTTTTACTCAAGAAGTATATTTATGGTTTGAAGTCAGCTCCCCGATCTTGGTATGCTACGATCGATTATTTCTTTCTTCAAATTGGTTTCAAACATTGTGAATATGATCACATATTGTATGTACCTCATACCAATGGAGACATTTTGATTATTTTTGTATATGTAGATGACCTTCTCATTACTGGAAATAATAATTATCTCATCCTTAGATTGAAGAAACAACTTGTTGACTCCTTTGAATTGATAGATCTTGGTACTCTACATTAGTTTTTGGGTCTTCAAGTATTAGCACTATGTGTTGGACTTTTCATTTCTCAGTCTAAATATGTGATGGATCTGTTGACACATTTTAAGTCATCCTTAGATTGAAGAAACAACTTGTTGACTCCTTTGACATGATAGATTTTAATACTCTACATTATTTTTTGGGTCTTCAATTATTACCATTATGTGATGGATTTTTCATTTCTCAGTCTAAATATGTCATAGATCTTTTGACGCATTTCAAGATGGTCGATTTTAAGCTATGTGCTACTCCCTTTCAATATGGAGTAAATCTCACCAAAACTTGTCAAACACTCACCATCAATGTTACTCTTTATCGACAATTACTCGATAGTCTTATTTATCTTATTCATAGTCGACCTGACATTTCCTTTTTTGTTAATGTGGTTTCTCGATTTATGTAGGACCCCAAATAAATCCATTGGAAAGCAGTCAAACCAATTGTCCACTATCCCAAGGGTACCACTCATTTTGGTATCAAGTATTGTCGAACTTCAGATTCATTGGTTGGCTTCACTGATACCCACTGGGCTAGAAAAAGTGATGATCAAAAGTCCACTTATGGCTATGTATTTATATTTAGCACTGGACCACTGGTGTGGTTGTGCAAGAAATAGAAGGTAGTCTCCTTGTCAACTACAAAAGCACAATATCGTGGAGTCATTCAAGAAGATACTAAAGCAATCTAGATCCACCAACTTCTGGGTAAACTTGGCCTGCTTGTTTAGACCTTAACTACAATCTACTATGATAATAAAATT
>CBVK0100097437.1:0-32686 GCA_900067695.1 Picea abies
GCTCTTCCGATCTCACATTACAAGCTCAACCAGATGACCGAGATAGAGGCCATACCAGTGTAATGCAAGGTAAGGTACAACCCTTAAATATTTATCTAACCGAATGGCCATACCAGTGTAATGTGATGGATGAGCGAGAGACAGATGGAAAGTGGTAAGTATGGTAGGAGCAGACGATGACTTCTCATGAATCCCCCCAGTGGAAACTCAAAACCTATGGGCATAAGCTTACTAGGGCATCCTTTCATTCCCCCTAGATATGGTCAAGTGTATAGGCATAATATCCAAGCACCCGTTAGAAACAAAAAGAATCAAATGCACATATTCAAAGGTTTTTGCGATGAGAGCGACACATACCATGATACCCAGACTCATTACCTCATGGAGAAAGATCCACTTCTGCTATAGGACCAGGCCGAGGTGATGGATGTTGCTGCTACTAACAAGGTGGAGGCATTGAAGAAAGAAAAATATGTGCCCTACAGGTCCATTCTCAAGTCGATTTGGCTCTTATTACTCCATGTATAGGACCTGTGGGCCTTGAGACATAATCTCCTTAGTTATCCATAAACTGAGGATAACATCTGGCTCCAACTCGGGGACATGTGTTCACCATAGAGTGCATGAGAACCTCAACATATCTGGAATAACCTATAACCTTCTTGATCTCAACATAAAGTTGTTATCAATCATTTGGGGGGGTAATATCACCCCCAACTCATATATATAAAACAAAAGCAAGAATATATACAAATGTGAATACATACTACTCTAGCATGAAATGCAAATGGTATATACAATGAATGCAAATGCCTACCTACTTACCTGCACTTACCTGTCATGTTGCTGGTGGGTAGTAACACTTGATGTGAAAAGCATTCACTGGTAACTTCAGAGCTTCCCCCTCCATGGTCTCTAGGTTGAAAGAGTTTGTCGCTGCATGACTCATGATCTTGTAAGGACCTGTCCACAATCCATCCAACTTCTTGCGCATACCAAGATTCTCCCTTATTTTATCCCATAACAACACGAGATCTCCCTCAATGAAATATCTTATTTTTCCTTGTGATCGAAGGTGTTTTTGATCTTCTCCTGGTTTCTTCCCATTTGACTTAGGGATTTTCTTCTAGACTCGTCCAATTCTATCAACTGGTTAATTCACCCTTGGATTGCTTCTCCATCTGTAGCATACTCTTGAGAAAAAAAATGGATGGGGATTTGGAGGTTTACAGGAAGATTTTCTTCTAATCCATACACCATCTCAAAAGGGGTTCTTCCTGTCGAGGTGTTTGTTGTTATTCGATCTTCCCACAAGGCATATTTAATTTTTTTATCCTAGGACTTCTTGTTTTCCCCCATGAATTTCTTTATAATATTCATAAGGTTCGTGTTGCTAGATTCTGCTAAGTCATTTCCCTGTGGATAGTAGTTGGAGGAGTGGGATAGGACAATTCCATACTTGAAACAAAATTCTGCTAGTGCACGGGAGTTGAATGCCTTGGCATTGTCTATGGTAATATTGCAAGGGGCACAGAACCTAGTTATGATTTGTTGCTCCAAAAAATTCATGACTACTTCTCAGTGGCCTTCTTTGTGGGGATAGATTCTACCCACCTAGTAAAATAATTTGTGGCTATCAAGATCCACCAGTAGCCATTACTCGAATTATCCTTAAACTCTCCAATGAAATCCAAACCCTATTGTTGAAAAGGAGCTTCTACTACTATGGGTTTTAGAGGTTGTGATGGGAGTTTTGGTTTACTAGAGAAGTACTGGAAAGGCTGGAAAGATCAGACATATCAGTGAGTATCAGAAAATAGTGTTGGCCAATAATATCCATCCCTTAGGATCTTGTGGTTAGTAGTGCGAGCTGCGAAATTTCCACCACAAAATCCAAAGTGTAATTCTTTCAACAATTTCTCAGCTTCTTCTTGGTTGACAGATCTAAGGAGAACTCCATTAGGATCTTTCCAACCAAGGCCATTTTTGGTTAAACATTGATGCAGGAGCATCGCCAGCACATCAAGAGAGCCAGTGCGGAAGACAATGGACAGCTGGACAAGCCAGTGCAAATTTTGAAAATGCCTTGGGATTATTGCGTAAGCCTTTAATGAAGCCATTTATAAAGGCACACTTTGTATATTGTAATGGACCTTGAGCCTTTAAGCTCTCATCCTTAGGTAGATAGTCGACATTTAATATAGTTAATGCTGGTAGATAGGAATTTAATTTCAGATTTGATAGCTTTAGATTGCAAAAGGGAAATGGGATATAGACACCCTCCTTGTACATTGTAAGATTATTATGAAGCAACATTGTTGAAGAGAGCATGCAGAGAATTGTATGAAGAACACCCATGTACAACCATTTGAATTAATAGAAGAAAGCTTTGATTCAACTTCATGGTTTGTGTTGTTTCTCTGTGTATTTATGTTTTTCTCGTGAACGTTTGCTTCCAGTCATGAATTTTCTTTATAGGCTGTGTATGTGATTCCATAGTTGAATTGAAATATGTGAGGAAGAGTGAATGAGTTTCAATTGTTTCTCTAAGTGAGCTAGAGATTCCTGCAAGGAGTGCAGTCGAATAGTCCGCAAGGAGTGCGTTGACAGAAGGTTCACTTGGAGTTAGCTTTTGTTCTCATTCATCTCAGAGGTGCAGTTAGGCACAGATCCGTGCAAGGAGTGCGGAGGCTAGACGAAGTCTCAGAGTTGCGATTCTGAGCAGGGTATTGGAAGACTGCTACTGCAGGGGTGTGCAGAGTCGAGTGCATTCAACACTTAAGCGTTGTTGAAGATTTTCCACAAAGAGTGCGTGCAAGAAAGTCTTCTGAAGATTGAAATTGTGGAAAGCTCAAGAGGAATAAGCCTTTGAATTCACCAAAGGTAAGCGTAGGGAAGTTGCTATTAAAAAAATCCCAGGAAAGTGTCGCAGGTTGGTGAGTGAGTGAATGAAGTCTTATGGAGGAGACACTTCTTATTTGTGGATTTCACTAGGGAGAAACGGACGGACGAGATCTTTGGAGGAGATTTCACGAAGTTCCGTGGACCGCTGGATCTCACGGAGTTGCAGGAAGGTTGCAGTGCAAGTGTGAAGGAGGTTTAAAGCTCAAGAAGGGCCGAGCCATTGATCCAAGCGAGTCAGGACCGTTGGATCCAGCGCGAGATTGCCTATCGGGGTTTTGTGAGAAAAGAATCGAGAATTTGGCCACGGGAATCGCGATATTGTGATAAGCGATATCCCGGTGGGTTCATAAATAGTGTGGGCCACAAGAGTTGGTGACGTGGACAGGTGACGTGAGTCATCAGGATTTCGCAGCGAAATTTTTGAGCATTGGAAATCAGGATTCGCGAACCCGCGAAGTCCGAAGTCCCAACGGGGAGACGTAACCATTGGAAAGTCAACTCGCGAGCGTATCGGAGTTTCGGCGTATCAGGACTCGGGGGTTCGAGAATCGAGTGCTTGATATTGCGAGTAGCGAAAGCGCGATAGGATAAGTCATGATAGAAGAAGAGAGAGGTCATCGTGGACTTGCATCGGTGTTCAGGATTTCGTAGGATCTACACCTGACCACTGACCTTTGAACTCGCGAAGTCGTGAGATCCGATCCTCCGAGAGATAGAGGATCGCACGAAAACAAACTGTGGGTGAAGATTTCTCGATAGGAAAATAGAAGAGCCTTGGAGCTCTTCGGGCCGAGAAGAAAGAAGGTCCTGGAGAAGCGGACGTGCCAGTGAGGGCGCAACTGATTCAAACATTATTTCACAGCCTTAAGTCTCAAATCCCTTATTTTGTAGTCCACTAGGTGATCGGGGCATGACAAATTCTTAAGGTAGTGGATGATATCAGAATTCCACTCATCTTGTTCTAATTTGTTGACCACTACATTTATCTCTTCACTTTCTCCCATCTGTATGACTTCTTGGTTGCTCTCGGTTAACATCTAGGCCAAACCCTATCCCTTTATTATCTTGGTGGGTTTTATCTCTAAGTCATACTCTTGGATTTTGGAAACCCACTTAACCCTGGTACCCATACAATCTTGTTGTGATAAAACATCCTTTACTGCTGGGTAAGGGACATAAGCTTTGATTTTGTTGTAACACATGTAGTTTCTAAAGTTCTTGAGGGATTTCACCAAGGCATATGATTGCTTCTTAGTAATGGAATAATTCAACTCTGAATCTCTAAGGACTTTACTCATGAAAGCCACAAGGTGTTCAAAATCATCAACATCCTTTTGTAGCAAAACACATGCAATGGTATCCTGGGAGGCAAATGAGAATATAATGAAATCTCATGAATAATATAGGCTAATCAAGACCGGGGCTTGGGAGATAGAGTCTTGTATATCTTCAAAATATTTGATGGTTTTATCGGCCCATTTGAAGGCAACATCCTTCTTTAGTAAAGAACTCATGGGTTTTATTCTTTTGGCAAATTTTGGGACAAATCTTCGAATAAAATTTATCTTTCCGAAAATGGATTGTAAGGAATTCCTATTGGCTAGAGGGCGAACATCCTTTATTGATTGGACCCTTTCAGGGTCTATGGAGATTCCCCCTTCCGAGGCTATGTGACCCAAAAGTTTCCCTTTGTCTATTCCGAAGACATATTTATTAGGATTCAAGGAGATACCATACTTCCTACATCATTCAAAAATAATTCTGAGGTGTGAAATGCCTCTCCTTTGATACAACTGTGAGATCATCTTGGTAAATATCTATGATTTTCTGAATAATATCCCCGAAGACAAAATCCATTTCTCTTCGGAAGGTAGCACCAACATTCATAAGACCAAACGACATTCGCAAATACATAAATGTGCCCAATGGTGTGGTAAATGTTGTCTTAAGTTGGTCTTCTCTTTTAAGCAAGACTTGGTTATATCCAGAGAATCCAACCAAGATGGATATCATCCTTTCCCCTGTAACCCTTTGTAGCAAATGTTCCATATTTTGGAGGGGATAATTGTCCTTTAAAGATAATTGGTTTAGGTTTTGGAAATCAACACACAAACGTATATCACCATTTTTCTTCTGGAACACTACCAAATTTGACATCCATGATGAGTACCTGATGGGAGCTATGATGCCAGCATCAACCATATTTTGGAGTTCCCTTTGTATTTGGCTTGCCAATTTTGGATTGATGTGTCTTAGTATTTGTCAGAAAGGCTTGGCTCCTTTTGTCATAGGTATAGCATGTTGGATGACATCACCCCTATAGGATTTTAATTCATCGTAATTCCAAGAGAAGGTGTCTTTGAATTCTCTTATGAGGTCTAGAATTTCCATTATTTCTTTATCAATGGTTCCTTTCCCTATTTTGATCATCCTTGGATCCATTTCCATATAGATGTTGAATTCTAGGGCTTCATCTGTTTGTTTGCTAGGCTTCTTTCTTTTGAAAACATCATGTCTGTCGAAGAGGTCTTCTAAAGGGACACATCCCTTAGGCAAGGTGTTATTTTGAAGATTCACAACATCCAAGTCCATGGAGTCAGCCATAAAATTTATTTGTGAATTGGTGAATTCTTTGCTATTTTCCATGAAGCTAATGATCTAGTCATCATCTTCAAAGACTTGCCAATGTTCCAAATTATCTGCGATAGAAGGTCTAAAAAGGACTTCCATTTTGAAAAGGTCTCAGAGTGGACCATCACAAGGTTGCAAGGTAGAAGCAAAAACAACCAAGGCATCTGCCACATGGTTTTCTTCTCGAGGAACGGCTTTGATTCACACTATCTCAAAAGATTTTGAAATGGATCGTGTAAGATCACGATACCTCTTCAACTTTTCATTTTTGGTAGCAAAATTTAGTAACACTTGTGATACTATGAGGTATAAATGCTTAAGTATGTGATACCTTTATCAATTGCCAAGTTGAGACCTAGGATAAATGCTTCATATTCAACAATGTTGTTTGTACAATTATAGTCAAGTCTATAGGAGTAGTAGAAGGATTCATGGGAAGGGGATGTTAAGACAATCCCAACCCTTGACCCAGAACTTGAATGAGATCCATCAAACTCTAGAGTCCATATTCCCTCAGGTGTTTCAGTAGTATCACCCCCAGAACTTCCTTCTTGGATGAACCAATTATCGATGCCATTGTTAATACACATGATCTGATCATTTGGTTTATCGAGGGTTTCAATTAGGGATCCTACAAGGGGTTTTCTGTGTAGGGTGAAGAATCCTCCTTCAGGGTGGGGTTTGACTACTTTGGATCCTTGGTCTTGGAAACTTCTAGCGAGGTGTTCTATAAGGTCCTTGTGGAATATGATGCCCCAATTTCTCAAAGCATCTATCACCATCACGTCTATAGTAAAAGGAGCTCTAGGGAAAGAGTCAAAGGAAACATTTAAATTTCTAATAATCCCCTTTGCAAAATCTCCCTGTGTGTTTGGTTGTGAAAGGATCAAGCCCAACTAATGCATGACCTTCTTAGTCATGATGTTGTTTGTAGCGTTTGGGTCAAATACGCAATTATGGAGGAGAGATTCATTGATTTGGAGAGTGACATAAAAAGGTGTAACCTCCCCATACTTTGGTCCAATGCTTTCTACCTAGTGGACAAAAGTAAAAAATTCTTCAAAAAGGTCATATTTGTAAATTTGTGGTAGGGAAGCTTCAATCCCTTCACCCTTGTGTGGAATGAAGACGTTTTGAAATGGTTCTACTTTCTTAGAAGGTTCTTCTTCTTGATAAAATGAAACATCTTGTATATTGGTAGAACATGTGCTCCAATTCCTACAGGGAGCAATGGGTTTTACTTCAAGGATTTCGGGAAGGTTAAGTTCGGTTTCTATAACACTATCATCACTTGATCCCCAGGGATCATCATTGCACAAAAGGTTAATCTGATGGATGGAGTCTTCAAACTTAAGGTTTTCCTCAATTTGGTAAGCAAAATCTTGTGCTTCATATAAGGTTGAGGGTGACCGATTCTTGAGGGTGAAATTCAAAATCCATTCTAAAGAGTTCAAGTAATGCTGGAGAATGGCTTCTTCTAAGATGAAGTTGGGTCAGAGTTTCTTAAGGATAATATTGAATCTATCATTTAAGTCCCTAATTCTCTCGCTGGATCCTCTGCAAATATGAATTGTTTGGGAGTAAAAGGATTGCGCATTTTCTTGTTCACACCACCTTATTTTGAAGGCTTGTTCTAGTTCTTCAGGAGTTTTGATGCTTCCGTTTGGGAGTCCATTAATACAGATCCCGACACTCCCAGTGAGAGAGCTTTCAAAGATCCTCATAAAGACATCAAGGTGTTCTTGTCTGGATTGATAAAATTGAAACCCTTCACAAAATTGGGTTCAATGTGAGTTACCACATGATCCTCCTTTTCCTAAAAAACTCGGTATCCATGAGTCAATCCTTTTGGGTAGATAATGTAATCCTCCTTAGGTGTTATCTAGATCAAGGGAGCCAAAGAGTTCTTTGAGATACTATTTAGGAGAACTTACAGAGGTAACATGATTTGTAGGAGTAACAGAGACCATAGTAGAAAGAGGTAAGTACTGATGTCCACTATGGGTCGTCATTTGTGGAGTTGCCAGATGATTTTCTTGAAATTTTCAAAGAAATAAGGGAATCACCCTTAATGGAGTCGCCAAGTAATCTTGTAAGATAAAATATTCTTGAGGAAAGTCTTATTGAAAAGTGTTGTATTGAGGAGAATTGACTCACTGTTCCCCAACAATAGCACTAAAATGTTATCGTGCAGTTTGTACTTAAATGTAAAGGAAAGTTAAATGAATACAAACTGACAAAATGGGAGACTATCATATCACTATCACCTCAATAGGATATCTCTTTCTATTTATGGTGGTAGGCCAGGGGAGACGTCCCTGGTGACCTGGGGTTTTGAGAAGGCAAAGGGTAAAGGCCAAAGTGAATGTTTCCCTCTCACAAGTCACCACCGATCAGAAAGTCTTGATAAACAACTAATAAATGATAATAAGAACTAGAAATGTACCTTCCTGAAACAAAACAACAAGAAATTATATTTGCAAGGTCACTTGCTGGTTAGTACTTCATATAATTGGAGACTTTCTCAACTAAAGAAATTGACTGATATATTGATGAAGCAATTCAAAGATGTATAGTAGCAATAATCGTAATACGTCACTTCACAATAAATGCTTTAAAGAAGCTTAAAAACGAACAATAATGATTTATCATCAATGTCACAATACCAACATTCATTGGAAGCAAATAATACCACACATTAGTCAATCTTGCAATTGCTTAAAGAAGCTAAAATGTTACAAAGTATAACTATAACCCAAATGGATAATAGAAACAATGAGGTTAGTAGGTAAATCTAATCTAGGGTTAGAAGGTATTAGTAGTTTTTCAAAGATTTTGAAGGTTGTGATCAAAGCACTCAAGCAAGAAGTCTAAGACGAGTGTATTCATAGGGCAAATGGAGTCAAAAGTAGTGGCAAAAGTTGAAGGAAAAATATGATAATAGTAGGGCCAAATACAAGAGGAACTTGATGGTGAAGTGCTGGTAAGCCAAGGCTTCAACCATCAACCCTAGGGGAAAATGACTTACTAAGGTGTAGGTAACCCTAGTCCTTAGCATGTTTTCCTCCTTCTTTAGCTAAAAAAAAGAAAGTAAAATCAGCTAGGATGAAGAGAAAATGGTAGGGTGTTTCAATGGCAAGGCCCTAGAAGTGTCTTCTACAGGTAAAATGACTCCTTGACATAATCTAGTAGGTACATGGAAATTAAAGCAAGGACAACAACATGTGCTTATTTCCTAGGGTTTATTCCAACAATTTCATTAACAAAATGCAAGTAAAAAGACTATAACCATTCAAGTAAGGAAAGGATTGCAAACATTTACTTACATCCACCAAGTATTCATTAAGCCAAACCCTAGTAATAAACCATCCACCAAGAAAAATGCCAAAGGTCACAAAAAGAAGCCGCCTTCAACAAGTGTGCCACAATTTCAGCCAAAACCCTAATGAGGGCCATTGCAACGATCATGAGACGTTTTCTTGTGGCTCAAGGCTTAGCTACAGAGGAGGTAGTTGAGAAAATTCCTTGTGGACCAGCTAGTAAGGAAGTATATGCACTAGTTGTTTGGGGGATTGAGTATAGGACAATGGTGTATACATCACTCTAGGATATGGGTTCAATTGATATTAGTGTAGGGATTTATGTAGTGGCCCATATGGGACACATGGTGGTGCATGATGATACAGTGTTGTGCATTCAGATGGAACAACATACAACTGTGTATCAATTGATATAGTTATATGAGGCATGGGGCATGAGGGGGAGCATGTTCAGGCATGGGACATAATACTCTCTAGAGCTTGATCTTCGATCATATTATCCTTAGGACAGGGATATGGAGTTTGGAATGACAAATGCCTTATATGATAGCCATGTGAGTAGTGTGCAGGATGAGATACACAACACATTGGAGTTGCTCACGTGGGTTTCAATTGATTGGAAGTCCCACCTTATGGTGGAATATTCCAAGTATTGGTTTTCTTGCGAGTTGATGGAGGGTCACATTCAGGATGATAGGTACAGAGTGTTGGATGATATAATCTTCTATTGAGGTAGCATATACTTAATCCTTGAGTCCTCACTTAGGGATGAGATCATGAGAGATATGCATGATTCACCTTTGACAAGACATCATGGGTACTTCCAAAATTATTGACAAATCAAAGAGAGGTTCTCATGGAAGAGCCTCAAGGGTGATGTGTGGAGCCATATGAGGGAGTGCGTGAATTTTTGGAAAAATGATTCAGGGCATACCTATCCAATAGGATTGTGGTAGTCTACATGAAAAAGGTTGGAAAGAGTGTCGACATATGGCGGTAAAAGTCTACCAGAGGTGCATGGTAGGGACTACATTTTAGGGACTTCATCAAAGTATGGGGCGTCGCAGTTAGTAGAGTGTTTATTTAGGGAAGTGTTTAGACTCCACGTGTTAAGTGATTACATTGACAGTGATTGGGATAGAAAATTTCCTAGTGCAGTTTGACATGATTTGAACATACCAGCAAACACAAAGTTGATTCCTAGTACTTAGTTTCTACCAGATGATGGCATACCAGGTACTTGGCTCATTTTGACTGTGATGATTACCAATATGGCACAAAAAAAGCTAGTAGGTATTGGGAGTGTTGGACTTCCATTTTGGTGGTGGGATCCAATAATTCATCTAAGTGATCACTGATAGATTGATTCAGATCAACATAGCCGTGACAATGATTTATATGATTTATTTTTGGGATGAAATTAGAGGGGAGGTCAAGGCTAACTCTATATGGTAGGATAGAATCAAAGCTGGTTGTGGATTTGCAATATTATACTTCACTAAGACACCTCCATAGGGGATGAGACAAGATAGTGGTTTTAGTCCCTTTAGGGATATCATCTTGGGGTTTCAGGAGAGGAGGATGTAGACTAGGCATGTTGGTCTAATGATGATAATCAAAGTGGTGCAACATCAACCTAGTGGTATCTTTTTAGGATTAGTTTGGGGCCCTGGGATCACATTGTTTGATAGTTCAACCACTATTAGAAATGAGAGAATTGACTTTGACCTTCCAGAGTTTACTTTTGAGAGGCGTAGGAGTGGTTTCTTGGAGGAGTTGTCTTCCAAGGAGTTGATTGAGTTTATGCAACTTATAATTTCTTGGATTATCAATAGAAGTCAGGTGGATTCTTGTATTAAAACCTTACAGACCAGTTCTATGAGTAGAGGGTGCTTCACCTCATACATGCTAGTTTGGGATCTTGGAAATTTTACCATCTATGGGGTTCTTGTGTTTGCACAAAGGGACTTCGTGGACAATATGTTGGGATATTGTATGGATGATGCTTGTTCGATTGTAGTAGGATGGGGGTGAGGGAGTATCAGGACTCTCACCTTTGATACTTTGAGACTAGGTGTCATGGATACCCTATTAGTTGGTGACCACATAGACTTCTCTGTGATGTATGATTTAATAGTTGGTTTAGTTGACTTCACTAAGATATATTGGTTGGATATGATCCTTAATAGTGGGGATGATTCTTTTAGAAATTAGAACTTATGGATGGAGGTGTGGAGGATGCATTTTAGGCAAGAGGGTCATCTATGATCAGAGTGGGACAACGAAAACATGATGATTCCTTTCTGAAGATAGATTGGGACCTTGGGATTTCAGTAAGAGATAATGCAACAATTGACATGGTGGTGAGAGATAGTTTTTTCTCTCATGAGATTGGTTCCCTATCAGGTAAGTACATTGATGGGTTGATCGAGTTATTATGACACCATGTAGCCTTTCTTGCTGGTAGTTTTCAAGAGGCCTCTTATGTCAGTACATTACTAGACCACACCTTGAGTGGAGGATGTTTCACATCTTACAGGATAGTTTGGGGTCCTGGTATCATTTTCAGTTTCAATATGGATTAGTTGATGGAACATCATGTCATGATGGCATTTCTTGAGGACAAGCAATCTTTGGGAAGGGAGGATTTTTCATGTCCTCTTTTTGGGTTTCCTTGTATTGTAGTAGAAAGGACTTTCATGGCTTGTCAATGGAGAAAAATGAGTAAAAAGGGGGCTCATTTAATGTCACTTAATTAGGATATGTTATGTTTTTAAAGTGACATTAGAGAAATAAAGAAGTTTAAATTAATAAGTTACTTAACCATTATTAAAGTGACTTTTAATCTTAAAGTGAAAATTGGAGGGAAAATAAGGGTTATTTTTTATTTAGTCTAAAAGGGGAAAATTCTAGAATTCACATTTGATTTGGTCAAAAAGGGGAAAATTCTAGAAGGCATGGAGAAAGGATAAAATGAGGGGTAGAGCCTCACTTTGGCATTATGATTTGGTATATCATTTTAGAAGTTCTCTTGGAGCCATTGTTTAGTTAGGGTTTAGAAAAACCCTTCCACTATTGGTTTGGTTTCAGTGGTGCAATATCCACCCTAGATAGACTAGAGGGGAATACACCCAGAATTTCCATTGGAGCTTAGACAAGAGGGGAATCCGTTCAATATTTCCATTGGAGCTTCAGTTTGGTTTGTTTCAGTTGGATCAGAATACACAGGAGACTAGAGAAAATTTACAGAGGAGGTCATACTTTGGTTTCGCAAGAGTTCAAAGGGTTTTAGAAACTGTGTACAGATTCATCCCTATGGTTTGAGTAGAGGGTGTCCTATGAGGCCCTCGTTGGTTATCCAACTTTGTCATGTGAGGCCCCTCTAGATGCACAACCTTGTCCCGCGAGGCCCTTAGTAAGGAGTTTCAATGATCTTAGTAGTCCATTCCAATCAGATCCATAGGACTGGATGGTCATTTGTAGAGCGATGGTTCTATAGTAGGTCGCAGGAGGCTAGAGGAGCCTTAGAGCAGTTGGCATCATTTATTGGCATCTTTATAGGTTTTATGTTTGGATTGTTTTCTATTAGTGGACATTGCAACTTCCTTGCAACCATTAGACCTGTGTCTGTAGGAGTACTCTGTAGTTGTTATTACATCCATTCGAGATCTTTGTATTTGTTGTGATTTTCACACCATAATAAGATGTCATGGTTATTTTCTCTATTCCATGTGTAATGGGTGCATGCGATATATTTGAAAATATTCCTATATTGGTGACATATGAAAACTATTTATAAGCCATTTCCAACAAAGTGTTTGATAAAATCATACAAAGAAAAAATAATAATTTGGGAAACACACATATATTCTCTTTCTATCGTAGTTGGGGACATTACAATTCCTCCATCACCATTGACAGAAAACAGGTATGGGACTATGAAAATGAAATGGTTTGTAAATATGGAGTACACCAAATTAGGGTTGGTAGTGCAAGAAGGATTTGGTTGTTAAGCACGTTTAGGAAACTTGACCTCCTTAATTTTTGTTAGGAAGTACTGATATAGAGTAAAAAGTTTAGATATGGAGCCAATTTTTTTTCGGCAATGCTGATATTGAGTAAAATTTTAGATATGGAACCGATTCACAGGAAGGAGTGAGTAATAATGGTAGGTAATGATTCTATGAGATGTCAAAGTTTCCTTGAATTTCATATGCTAATACCAACACTAGCATGTCTCTTTCTTCCTAATTGACAATTTAATATGGAAATACAATGTCATATTAGGAAGAAAGAGACATATTGGTGTTGGTATTATCCTACCTACAAAACCAAGTCTCCCTAAAAAGTTAGGTGGGCCAGTGAGACAACTAGGGACAAATGGGAAAGGTAGGTTAGAAAGATCATTAGGGATAAATGGTCCAGATGGGATAGCGAGATCACTAGGGCCAAATGAGCCAAGTGTACTAATAGGGTCAAGGTGCCCCTACTCATTGTGCATGGGGCTTCATGTTAGTTTTAAAGAAATTGTTGTAAATGATCCATTTCAAGGCCCACTTACACATTTGAAAAGTGAAAAGTGATCTACATGAACACATTGGTACATATCAACTTGCCTTCATTCCATGAAAAGGTGTGTGATGAGACATTTGTGTTAAACAACACATCATTTCTCTTATTCTACAACCAAAAAAGGGTGTTAGCTTTGATAAGCATCCATGAAAACTTGAATTCAATGACCCAAGGTAAGTGATTTCCATTAATGGGAGGGCACCATTAAATTGAGGCTAAGAGATGTCACTGATAGGGGGTCTCGTCCTAGGTCATGTTTCCTTGGTTATGGGAAGAACCAAAAGAGGTGATTAAGGGTTTTTTCTCTTCCACACTGTGGATAACGTAGGTTGGATGCTCCTATGTAAGATAACCTCTTATTCAAAGGGAGTCCTCCCACAACAAATTATTAAGAAAAAAATGATTATTTGGGTTCCAAATATAGAAAAGTTAATATAGCCAAGTCTTTTGTTTCAATTTCATTTTCTAGAGCTTGTTTAGTGAGTTTTTAAGAAAATATTCGGAGTAGAGCCATGTTGATATATTTTCCTGTTAGGGACAATATTCAACCTCATAGGGTATTCTTGCAAAGATTAATCAAGATCCACTCTTCTTTTTTATAGAGGTGGTACCCTTCTCACTCAGATTTTTAATATACTCATTCAAACAATAAATTTAGCATTCATAACATCTACACCGGTGAGTGGACTAGGTGGAAAAGTAAATAGAAAGATAGAAAATAGATTATAGTAGAACAATGAAAACTGCATTTAAAAATTATAAAATAATCACATCCATTACATCATATCCATTCATTTTAGTAATAAGAGGAAAACGATTCGAAGCAAGACTCATACACATAAAGATAGATTGGTGGTCCAAAAATAAGAGAGATTTAAATGATTTCATTCACTTAATATCACAATATGCATATGAGAACATATACAAGATCTCATGCTTATATAAAAGTCAGAAACCACAAATGCCATGAACTTATGGAATATTTCTCTGTGAGCGTAAAACAATATTACAAATGGATGTCCAAGTTCAAATAAAGACTTTTCCTATCGCATAACACAATATTCCCGATACTCAAACAATTAAAGAAATGAATTCATTCAAATGGATTGGGATGGGGCTCCTGTGGACCAAATAAAATAGTAGCAGTAACCTTGAAGAAAAAAATAAGTGCAATCAGAAATCAAGTTTACAAGTAAACAATAAACTAATAAAGCTGGATGATTCACAAAATGGGAAAAAATAAGGGATTTGCTTTGAAAAAGAAATACACTTACAAAAATAGTAGAAGAATGTTGGATAGATGGATGTCTTTCTTTTTCTCTCCTCATTTCTCCATCTAGGCCTTCACATATATGTAACTATTGGTTGAACCATTTTGGTATAACTTCTTCTTGGAATTTACTCGAGATTAGTTATTTGTGTTAACGATCTTTTGAGCCAATATTTAGCATGGTATTTCATTGTCAGAACCATGATGACATGTTTAACCCGGAGAGAAAACAATTCATATTTCATTGGTTTAAAGTCAAAGTGTAACTGTTGTAGCGATTACAAATGGTTTTCATCATAATCTACAAAGGTCGCTAACCATCTCTTAATTTTTTCTTCCATAAAGTTAGCAAAGTTATCAAACTCACTAGCCCATGAAGTTTTTATTATGTTCAACTACGCTTCTAATTTCTCTTTGGTTACAAGCACATATTCATTTACTAGTTGTGGGCCCTCAAGATCTTTAACTATTTTAAGTGACTTATAGAATGAGGTTTTCTTTTATCATGAATTTTTGTACAACTAGAAATTGAGTCTCTTAGCATTTGTATCCTCATCAACCAACTTGCTTTCACTTGTTTCAATATGCGATCTAAAGGCATATCTTGTTTTTTTCTCCCCAACTTTTAAAATACTACTAAGCCACTTATTAATATTCTCTACAACATACATTCTTATTCTGCTCAACAATTTAGCATTCTTCTTTATTCAGGTTGATATATCTGGCATATCTTGCAACACTTGATCTAGAACAAAGATGGCAATGGTTCTACGAACAAAGGTTTAAGACTTGGGGCATCCTCTAGTTCACTTATTATTTTCTTTAATTTGATATTTTCTATTTCCTACTATGAGATAAAGTGTGAAAGAGCATATCCTATGGTAAGCTCTAATTTGAGGAGTCACAAAGGTTTGACTCCTAAAATGTCCTCTTCTAAATTCCACTTTGATCTATCTTCTTGTATTTGATATGAACCTTCTCTATTTTCAATTTTATTTCCTTCTTGTTATACTAGGCATTATACAATGTTAAATATTTCTCTTCAAAATTTGTTGGTCCCTCTCGGGCCAACTCTTTTTCTATTTTCTAACTTTCACAAATTCACAATGATACTCGGTCAGGCACATTGGTACTATCCACTTACATATCAACAATATTTCTTATCCATCCATAATTATGAGAGCCTTTCTCACTTAAGCTTATTTTTCTCCTAGGTTGTGAAACAACATGAATCTTCTCAACATTAGCAAGAGATGGGTCATCTCCATCGTCCCCCCCAACACATCTCTCATTATTCTCTCTTCTACTCATATTTAACTCGTGTTTCTTCTGGGCTGAGGAGGAAATCCTATGCTGTTGTGAGGAAGAAGAAGATTGAACATTTGTTGCACGTTTTCCTCTATTGTTCATTTTTTTTATGCTAACGTTCAATATTTGAACTAATTTTAGTAGTCAAATCATCATTGCATACTTGTTTTATTTTATTCTCGATGGTATTAGGGTCATTATCATCAATATCTTCTTCAATCCTTATGAAAACATTGTTGTACCTCATTGAGGCTAAGTGATAAAAAAATAACCCTTCAGGGTCAAAACCCTTGATAAGTTCTACTTCCTTTAGGTTAAATGCATTCAAAATTTCAACAACTTCTATCAAATGGGACAAAATTCTTATTGTTACAATGGATACAATAAAAGGCATGGAAATAAATTCTCTTTTTTCTCTTTTTTATCAAGAAGGGAGGCCCTTCCTGCAAACCTCGAAAACCAAGTATGGATCACATAGGAACGTTGGGATAAGAAAGGGTATTCCCTCAAATCTATACAATCTAATATAAGTGTAATTCTCCTCAAATACATAAATTTATTTTCCCTTAAGGAAATCCTTTGCTTCTTGTGTTATTTTTGCAGGTGTCGCTCCTGTTAAAATGTTTCTAAACTTTCTAAGAAACTCATCTTCGATAAGACATAATTTAAATGGGGCCTTTTGCTTCCATAGTACAAGGTACCAAAATTGAACGGGCTCCTTATTAACATCTAGATTATTCCTCAAAGGTAATCCTTCAAACACATTGCAATAAACCATTGTTATGACTGAATAAGATGGCATAAAAAATATCTGTGTCTTCAAATAATTGGCTAGTTGGTATGAAAGCTCATTTGATATTTCATCAACCCAATTGAAAACTACTTCCTTTCGAAAACAGAAATACAAAACATACAAACATACATGGGAATGTGAGATTTGGAATCTAATCCCATCAAACGTGCAAATAATCATGATGAATCTCTATATGGCTCCACTAGTAGCTATATATAAATAGTAGAAAGATCAGTTGGATTTTCAGTAGATGGTGCCATTGAATCCCTCAATAAATTTATCCCACGACCCTGGGAATTGTAATACCCCAGGTTAATCCGTCGTGTAATTGTACACATGTTTTATAGGCTGGTGAGCCATGATATTATAGTCTAGAGTTTATGTGTGATTATTAGGCCGAGGAGGATGGATTGCTAAAAGGCCAACATGCCTATATTGTAATTTGTAAAACATACTCATAATATTAATAAAATACATCATTGTTGTAGATCGACCCAACAAAACAGATGGGGGGATAAACTCCACTAGAAAGGAAAAGGGGTCTAAGAGTCTAGGAAATGGATAAGCTAAAGGAGCTTAAGCCTAATGGAATGCTATATTAATATTCCTTAAAGATAAAGTTATGGATATGAATATACCCTGAGTTTATAAAGTGGGGACAAGGGGTTTCCTTGAGTGTCATGTGTCATAAAGGGCACATGCATATATATTTTGGGGATTTAGTACATTTCCCCATCATTCATTCATGATTATTCCATCCTTCATCATCTGTATTGGGGAAGGTGGAATTTGCAGCCATACCTGTACGTGGGATATGTTTCTAGCGAGTGACTTGAAGAAGTGGGTTGTTAGGCCCGTGATCGAAGAATCAGGTTGTCAGGCCCATGAGAATTCTCTCCAATTGAAGGAACTGCTAAGAATTAATTCCCAAGGTGCCAAGTTGGAGCTACATGGATATGAGACTCCCTATCTGGCATGTTGTTGATGCCGTGGAAGGGAAGTGGGGAAGTTGAAGGGATGTTAAGCAGAGAAGGGGCACACTTCTTGGGGTGGGACATGCACGTGGGGGATGAGGGACTGTAGGATGGTTGCTAGAGTTGGTACCTAAGTTTGATAATTTTTGTTGTTAGAGAGACCTTAGGTTGGTTAGAAATTCTTTACCTAGGTAGATTTTAGCCCCAAATTGGGGGTGACCCACTGCTGATATTATGAGTACTGTGGCTTATAGCTGGGAGGAACATGGAAGGTCTACATGCGGTTGGTGTTTAATTCACAAAAAGATAAGTGTCTCTATGTGTTTGTGAAAATGTTGTGTTATGAATTATGTTTTTCTATTATGGGATTTTTGTTATTTATATGTACGGATTATTTTTGTTGCATGTTTTTATTATTTCACTTAACTATGTTCATGTGCATAGCATATCAATAAATTCAATGGTATTAGAATTCAAAATTTTGATGTGGCATTGCCCAACAGGGAGCTCGAGATGCTACATGAATCCAAAAAAGCATCGACGTCTTGAATTTTGAGACTGTTGTTAGAGGTTGGAAGTCAGAGCATTCTCTAGAATACTTTTGGAGTAAACATGACTGGGTTGTTCCTTTTGGCAACTACTTGAATCATTATACTCTTAAAATCAAATTTGTGTGCACACTAGGAAATCGATTCCCTAAAGTCGAAGACTTCTGGCATGCAACCTGCATTAACTAGACCTGTCGTCTAAATCTTATTATTAACCTTATGCTTGAGAATTACGATAAAAAACCATTGATATGCGGTTGACCAATGGAAGTCTTTGCTTTGGCATGTAAGAGAATTGAGAGTATCACCATAGAAAGGCTCTTTTCTTCTTCTAGTTTCCATGTTTCTTATTCATTTCAATGTGATTTGATATATGTGACAGTATTACTTTTGAAATATGAAGCATAAGTTTTTTAAAGGCTAATATCATAAATAATATTAATAAGGCATCACTTCATCACGCACAATTTCCTTTGGGGCATGTGCAAATCATAAATGAATTTTATTTTGAAAAGCAAGTGCTCCATGGGAAAACGTGATAATTAATCCACATTTATCCATAGACTATCATCTTTTACCTTGTAAATCAAAAATTCATTAATGAATCATAAATGTGTCAAGTATGGAAGAAAGTATATGCAAAGATTGATCCAACATGAGTTTAGTTGCGCAGAAGTATGGAGTGTGAAAAAATCGGGGGGGAGGGTGTGCAGAGGTGAGGGGTTGTGTGAAATATTAAGACATGAAAGACTCTCCACGCAACTTAAATTAAAAATGGTTAAGTATGGAGAATATACATTTTTGGGAAATGTGGGGTGCATTCTGGAGTTAGTAGAAGTGAAAAATCAAAGGTTTGTGCGGAGGAATAGAGAGGTGTTTGGTTCTATACACATGATAAAAGTTTAAAAAATAATCGAAGTGTTGCTAAGTGTGGGGAACATGTTGTGTGAAATGCGGAGGGTTATTTTTGATGTAAGTAATCTCCGCATAATAAGAAAAATGTCTAAGTATTGTGAATTCATGAAAAATTTTCATAACATATGATGGGGACATGAAATTGTGGATAATGAGATGGACCTTGAATTAGAAGGGGGAAATGGGAAATGGGTTTTATACATGGTTAAACTTGGAATACAAGGATGATTCATGAAAATGGATCAACATATCATCTCCAATTGTGAGATAGTGACCCCCTAGGGTTACTAAGAACCCAAACGGCCTTATCCATTGGGCATGGAGTCAAGAAAAATATTTACACATGGTGACTATACATAAAGATGATACATGGTGGAGTTATGATACACAGTTTGTTCAAAACAATTGGTCAGATCAAGAGAAAAAATGTTTTAGATGCTACCCATTGACAGACAGTTTCAGAAGTTGGTCGTTCATTCCTTTTAACAAATAGGAATTAAAACTACAAATATTTTCAATCTAATAAGGTCCAATCCATAAGGCATAGAACTTTGAGTGTAATTACGGGTTTTCATTGGATTTATTCCACAATAAAACAAACTTATCTTTGCAAAAATCTTTGGCTGTGGCACTTCGATTGAAAGTTTCTTCACCACCTCTTGCCTCTTCTGGATATTTATCATTGTCTATTATCTTTGGTCTTCTAATTGCATAAATCAATGAAATGAATCCTCCATTGATGTAGTCAATTCTTCATCTACAATCCCGATGTCAATGGCTAATTCATTCAATTCCAAATGCACTGGTAATCTAGCATATTTTCCATAAACTAAAGAAAATGGAGAATGTCTAGTGCTACTCTTTGGTGTTATTCTTATTGCCCATAAATAATTAACCAACTTATTATGCTAGTCCCTTTGATTTGTAGCAACTATTTTCTTGAGAATTTGTACCAGATATTTGTTGGTTGATTCAACCAATCCATTTCCTCGAGGATAGTAATTTGATGATTTTCCCATTACTATACCAAACTTACCACAAAAGGTTGTAAAGCTCGAATTAATGAATACAGAACCATTATCTATGATAAAATTCTCTGGAAAACCACATATTGATAGGATATTCTCTTGTAAAAATTGAACAAGATGCTCAATATCGGCTTCCTTCAATGTTATTTCTTCAGAATATTTTGTAAAATAATCAGTGGTTGTTAATATGTAAGAATTCCCTTTACTATATTTAGGATTTATGGGGCCAATAACATCCAAACCCCATTGTGTAAAAGGAATATCCACCGAAATTGTTTTTAAAGGCATAACATATATTTTCATCTTTCCAGAAAATATTTGGCACGATAAACATTTCCTTATAAATGCATGTACATCTATGAATAGTGTTGGCCGATAAAAACCAACTCAAAAGATTATGTGTGATGTTACCATTGGAGGAAAATGTACACCACAAACATATTCATGCATTTCTTTCAAAACTTCAGTGGACTTAGAGTGGATTAAACATCTCAATAGAATTCCAATATGCATTTGATTTCATCTTTAGTGATATTCTTTCTTTTGTTGTCACACCAACTAGAAACTATCCTAACTTCAAATAAAATATGATGTATTTGTACCATTGAAATATTGTTATCACCTCATCTTGTGTTGGAAGGATTTTTTCATTGCATAAAACGACATTTACTGCTTCAATCCGACCAATTAGCTTACATAATCCTTGTCCTTTTACAACTTTTAGTGGTTTTTATCTCTATGCCATATTCTTGTAATTTGGCCAACCAGTTGGCACATATCCCTTCTCTAAGCTATTGCGATAACATCATTTTGATAGGAGGATATGGCACAGAGGAAAACAAATGTGATGTCAAAATATAATTTCTAAAGTAAGAGATAGCTTTGACCAAAGCACATTCTTGTTTTTCCATGGGAGAATACTTCAATTCATAGTCTAGTAAGAATTTACTCATAAAAAATTAGATCCTATTCTTTTAAATCCTTCTTTTGGGTCAATATGACAATGATAGTTTCTTATGAAGAAAATGAATAAATGATGAAATCTTTCTCAAAATTTGGGCTAATGAGGACAGGAGTAGTTGAAATTGCTAACTTTATATTTAATAAAGCTTTATGAGCTTGTTGAGGAGTTCAAGATCCCTTTGACTCAACAGTAGGAACCAAACCCGCCTTAGAGGCCCAATTAGACTCTGTAGCGTTTGATGGTGTAATGGTTCTCCAGATCTTTCGATCTAGCTAATTTATTGATGGGATTTACTTAGTGATTGACAGGATATCTTTCTGTGAAAGTTCCTCCTTCAGTTAAACGTTATTTTTTTGTCTTTTATTTTATTAGATGAGTTTGATAAAATGAAATGTGCTAGTATAAATAAAATTGATAGAAGGGATTCTTAACTACTAAAGAAGGTTGAGCTTGGGGTAACCCTCATGCTCAAGCATGCAGACAAATATATTCACACATATTACTAGTCCAGTACTAATACATTAACTTGTTGGTATTTCAACATTGACTAAGATAAAATTATCGAAATAAAAATACGCATGTAATAAGATGATCGCAAGAAAAATAGTTTCCTTGGCTCTAACATCAATCACACATTAACACAACGATTTGTTTTTCATCATTCAGAACTGCAAAAATATTGAAACAAGTAACTTATCAATAGATTGAGAAACTCTTACTCGTTACAACATCAATTACTGAAATAAAAGTTGGAAGTAATTCCTCCTCAATCAAATCACATAACGCCTTTGATGAAAAATAGAATTTTGTATATGGTCCTAAACAAGACTTCTCCTTTAAGTTTGTTCATAAATAGTTCTTTACAATTCTCAAAAGAGAGTATTTTCCCAAAACCATCGACCTTTTCTAAAAGGTCAATCCCTTTATTTATAAAGAATCACTAACTAAAAATAATTGCTACAAGTTTGTGTTAAGTAAAACAAAATATGGCCATGTGGTGCTTGATCTCTTTGTTCTCTGGAAATCATCTCGTGGTTCTACTGGAGTGGATGACTCTTCTCATATTCTGACCACTTGATGAAGATATCCTCACATGTGTTAGCATACGGGAATATGTGTTGATCCATCAGGGCTGAAAGGATTTCTTTCACTTCTATTGTTTGTTCTCTGTATTTGATGATTTTGGCACTTAAACACTGCAGAATTGCACGAACCTTGATCGGATGTTCCATGAACTGTTGTATTTGACTCGGTTCCATGCTCACCACATGTGAGATCTCCATTGCCCATGCCGAGTCTTGTTCTACATGTCATTTGACTATGTCATGCAAGTCGACAAAGTCTTTGGGTCAAATTCTGGGAGGCCAATGTCTTTCATCTCCCGATTGATATTTTCCCAACGTCTTTCGCACTTGGCCCACTTCTTTTGTATCTCTCGTTGAGGTTCTTGGGCCATACTTACCCAGTATTTGGCTGCTTTCCTGATCCGGGAGATTATGCTACCCTTCAGCACTTGAATACCATGCTCATTTGTGTCTCAACCCTTCTGCATTGCACTAATGTAGTCAATTATTTCTACCTCTTGGTATGATTTTTCATACCATCTCTCCATGTACTTGCAGGTTTCTAGTGCCATAAGGGTATCTTCTTGGAAATTGGCTATACCTACAGTGAAACGATGTCTTTTGTTTGTGAAATTTGCATAAGCATCTTGAAACTCACTCTTAAGAAACATTGTGGCATGCATTGAGTCTTGGTAATATTTTGTCAAATGACGCAGATGATCTAGCTCCTTTAGTGCAGTGGCTAGTTCCTTTTCATCTCACCTTGCTCGATCAAACGTGGAATCAGTGATAGACATCCCTGTGTCGATGAGCTCATATGTCTTTGTGTGTTTTGTGTTGAGAAACTTCTCCTCCATGGTGATGAGAATCGAGCTATCGAGCATGAGTATTCTTTTCTTGGTGGTCCTCCCCATGATAGCTTTCCTCTTCCCGTCATAAGAGATTGCCTATATATCGACAACCTCATCAACAGGCTCATGGATTTAGTGTTCTCCCCAGGTTAGAGTGTTTCCCAAGCTCCCTGCTGTGTGTATTTGTTCTAGGACTAGTTCATGTATTTCTTTCATATGTTTTTATTTCTCGACCTTCGTCTAGTGTTCATCGGTTGGTCAGGTATTGACCAAAATTGAAGATTTGGTGATAGGTTTAGTACTTACTTGGTGATTGGATTTTGAGGTGTCGATATCTGGTTGTTGCACTTCCTCTTTTTTTCCACCTAATCCTAGCTCATCCCTGGAGATGTCTTTCAGGGTCCCCGACAGGTCGAGAAACTCGGTGTCTAAGACACTTTCGGCCTCATGGTTTCCCTGTGGAGGGTTTGGAACTGATGCATCAGGACTTGGAGCAGATGTTCCCCTAGGTTCCTTATCCTTTGTAATCGGTATCAGAGTTACCAATGAGACCTTTGAACTCTCTTCATCATCATAGATGGTTGTTAGATCAAACAGGGGATTTGGATCACTTGTTTCACCTAGTGTTCTTGGACTCTCATACTTGGTTAGAATGGTCACCAGTGATCTTACCTGTGGTGATGGAACTATGGGGTTTTTCAGACTGGTGATTTCCTCTAGTTGTATTGAATATGATCCATTTAACTCTTCTCTGATTGTTATTGGGTCGGCTGGGGTGATCCTCGTCATTTCTATCAGTTGAGGATGATTCTCTAGCTGGTCAATGATTCTTTGGGATCCTTCTAGTAACAACAACCCTCTCCTTTGTGCCTTTGTGGTTTATGTTTCTCTGATATATTCTCTAACCCTGAGATCTTCTTGATCTGACTGCTCTATTGTTTTGACTTGCTCATCCATGCTCATAGCTTTGAGCCTAGTCATGTTCGGGTTAACTTTCCTCTGTAATACCTCCTCCCAGTCCTAAGCACATTCGATAAAAATCTCATCTTCAAACTTGTCATGCATGTATGGCCAACAGGAAGAGACTTGTGAAGTGTGTTGGAGGACTATCCCTTTAGGGTCATGCTTGCGAAACCGACATGTCGAGAACCTGTATTCCAGTTGACTCAAACTCTCTTTTTAGCTTGAGTAGTGTCCTTCACTATATAAAACCCCACATGAAAATCGTAGGGTATAAATGATTGTTTCTTGTCCTTAACCAAAGTGGCGTTATAGCCCTGCAGGATAGTCTGATAACAGATTTCTCCTACGATGATCCGGTGTGGGACGTGAGAAGGGAGAAAATGTGGTGCTTTAGTGGCCTCGAACACCCTGATATAGGTTGTGTGTTCACCTAGATACCAGTGGTCTACTTTCGAGATCACTTTCTTGGCCAATATAGACAACCTTGGGCATTCCTTTTTAAATATAATAAAATAAATATGGGCGATGAATTCATCGCAAATAAGGGCATAAGACTTTTTGTACCTATTTTCTCATAGGATGTTGAAGTAGACATGTACATGAAGCTTTGTGATGTGCCAACTCAAATTCATATAGGAGAAGACATTCCTCGTGTAGATTACATCTAGCAGATATGAGGCCATGTGAAAATGGGTGCCTCTCCTTATTTCGACGTTTGAGCCTACAATACATTGGTACTCAATTGTTTGGATATGATTGCTCCCCAGTTGAAACTACTCCCCAAAATAGCCACAGTGTATGTAAGGGGCATCCATGTCTCTGAGAACTTGGCGCAGTCCTTATCCCCGTATAACCAACAAATTAGAGCCATTAAGTAGAAATATGGCTCCCTTAGATTCTTTGTCCCATACCAGTCGTTTCTTCGGTTTGTGAATTTATTGTCCTCATTCCACCATGAGGCCATCAATCGAATGGTGTCGTCGAATTCATAGAACTTTACCATGAAGTCTGTGTTCAACCACACCTTCGGGTCCCTGAGTTTGTAATATTTCTGGACCTCTATCGGAAGAAAAACTCTAACATCCACCATTCTCATCGTTGATCAGGAATTTCTACGCATATGTGTGATAAATTATCCAACTCAAGGTATGGATGCATGGAAATACTGGAGTTCAATAGGCTACCAGATGCAAGCACTACTGTCAGATATTCGGGAAAACCTGGTCATCGAGTTCCCTTACATCCAGGTCATTGTGTGGGATAAACTCCGGGTAATCTTCCCAATTGATTCTGTTGAACAAATCTCCCCACTGTGGGAGCATTATTTTTGATCCAATCATCTCTTTTGTATCGCCAAAAGTGGGCGGTTGAATAAATGTCTTTTTCGTTGAAGTTTTAATGACTGGTTCCACCTTGGGAGCATATTCTAACTACCTCGCAGTGCCGGGAGAAGATCCTTCACCAATCTCTGCTTCCTTCAATTTCGGTGCCCTTGGCGAGCGTCTGGTTGTTGGCTTTCTTGGAGGCATTTTCTCCTACAGATAGAACGTCGTTAGACACTGTGTAGTAGATCGAATGCTGATATATAAAAATTATGACCGTCGAACTGATAACAATCAACACATACCTCTTCTTCGTGCTAGTAACCTGGTTTTTTGAAAGTCTAAAAATAAAACGCAACTCTTGAGACGCTCTCTTCGCTTCTTCGGTTGCTCTAGAAATGGAAACTTGTGTGCAGAATGGAGGTGTTCAAAGTTGTTTTAGTGATTTAAACAGAGGTGATACTTACCTTGTTGCCTCAGTTATTCAATTCAGGGTATGAGTGCGTTTGTACAAAATCTACCACTAGATATTCATTATGTTCAAGATTAAATGCAGTCGTAAGATGGTGGCGCGAGTGCTGGCTATAATGTGGTATATTGGCGATTTCAAATTCCCATTGTTCAATCGCCGTACGAGGTAGAAATGTATGTGGAGAAAAGAATTAACTGGCCTATTAAGTGGCATAATCTGATCTTATTGTGTGCTAAAAATGTCCCATCATTCTACTAAATTAACGAGTGAATCAGGAGTCGAGGCTTTCCTTTAGACCATATTCATTGATATATCTCGGCAAAAACTCTAACGCCGACCCATCTTGTCGTACAACTCCGATGTGGAAATGAAGACTTGGAAGTGTGACTAGGATACGGGGAAACCTAAGGTGACTCGGGATGAAATTAGGTCATACGAAATGCCTACGCAGAAAAGACATGTGGCACTTGAAACTGGCGTCTTCGTTTAATCGTGTTATTCGGGATTGGTGACTTTCATCAGCTAAGCGTTTTAAAAATGAGGCCTACCTTGCCGATTCCTAAAGTATCAAGGATCAGTGATTGATGAAAAGCTTAAACAAGTGTTCCCGGATTAACCCCTCGAAATTTTTCGATGACAAAATTGCATCGGGGATCAGTGATCGACAATGTGTTACTGCAGAAATTTTCAATGATTTAACCCTTTGAGATTTCACCAACCCTGAAAAAACACATCCGTAATCGGCTATCGGGGGTTCATCATGTCCCATGTCAATGTTTCGACCTCTCGTATTTCGTCTACGCCGATGGGAAATCAACAAATTCCTGAATCTTCTTTGCGAACAAACTAGCACAAATCTACTCTTCCTTTTACTGATGTCGATGATGGATCAATGATCAATGATTATTGTTACTATGTGGTCATTTTAACTTGCTTGGACTTTTTCGATGCCAAACATAAGCACGCTAGTCACAATTTTAGTTGAAGATTCTTAGTTAGAATGCCAAGTTCTTTTTAAACACACTGGTTTCACATCAACAGGTTCAAACAAATCAGATTTGATCGATGAAGAGACATGAAAACAAAATTAGCAATCCCTCCATAGTGGACTCAATTCATATAGAAAAACAAAAGAAAACAAGTGGTACCCAAAAGAGACAAAATTTCATAAAAGCTTTTAGGGTGTGTTGAGCGCTCAACAAATGGCAATTCTCTGGGAGAAAGTAGAATCTATGTTCCTTCCCTCGGGCTTAGCTCATGCAGAAGCTGGTTGAGAAACTAACTGGCTTCACTTTTATCATAGTATTTCTTATCCATGCGTGTACAATTCCCCTGGTTCGTGAATCCAGGTCCGCCTATGGAGTTTAACCCTTATCCCACCTTCGTTCCTCTTGACTGTGAATCACGCCCCCTTTTGAAAAGAGGCATGTAACACATTCACCAGCTCGAGGTCATTTTAGTTATCATTATTCATTCACTACGGTGTTTCTCCTCTGCCAATGAGCATCCATATCCCCGACGGAGTCACTCCGACGTCACAGACCTTGCTCCATTGCCAGTGAGCGTCCATAGCCCCGATGGAGTTATCTGCATACCCTCTCCTACTTTGCACTCATTTAATATAATTGATTTATTTCTGGAAGAGATGCTCTGAGCGAGTGGGAGAGGAGGACGTATGTTATCTGCAAGATGAAATGGTTAATGTGAAATTCCTTGTAGCTCTGTCTAGAGGTGTATGTGGTCCTTTCCAACTTTTCATATTTCCCTTTGGGCTTCACTAGACCACCAAGAATACACTTCATCATTTACTAAGGTCATTTGTTTACAAAGACAAGATATAGATCTTCTTGAAGAAAACTGCAATTGACCAACGTTTCTTATGTTGCACATATGCGCGAGTTAGGACCAGCGTTTGGTACACCATATTTATTTGAGTCAACCAATGTTTTGCGGAACACAACTTTATTACCATAGAATAAAAAACAAAAAGAAAAGAGAGGAATAAAAGAACTCTGCAATCAATCTACCTTACACCTACACATTTATCCTAATCATAATATAACATGAAAAGACACACACATATATATATGTATATATATTATTTTTTTTTTTTAACAGAAATATTGTTTTAGGGCTTGGCCATTCACTAGGAGGGTGTTGGGTTCCCCCCTCAGATTTCGCAATCGATACGTGCCTGCTCTAATTTTCTCGGATACTTGAAAAGGTCTGAGCCATAGATTCTGGAACTTCGAATGGTTTCTCTTAGGTTCGTTTCTTCTATCCCATTTCAGGACTAAGTCTCCTACTTCAAAATTCTTCTCTTTGGCCTTATGCTTGTCAAACCATCTTTCAACTATGTACTGATGAGCGACAAAATTTGATTTTTCTTTCTCCCTTTCCTCTTCCAGCATGAGGAGGGTATCAATTCTTTGTTGAATAACTGATGATGGTTGCCCCCTTGAACCCTGAGCCAACTGAACTGATGGAAGGTATAACCCATTTGGGAGAATGGCTTCTTGTCCGTATACTAGAAAGTATGGAGTGTTCCCTAAAGCTTCCTTGGGTGTTACTTTGTCTACCCATAAGGCATTATGAAGTGAGCTATGCCAATTCCTATGATTGTCTGCAACTTTTTTCTCTAAGATTCTCACTATGTTCTTATTAGTTGATTATGGCACTCTATTCCCTTGTGGATAGTAGTTTGCAAAGTATCTTATTATGATTCCTTTGTCTAGAGTGAAATATGTTAATAGAGTAAAAGAAAAATAACTATCATTATCAAACACAATAACAGAAGGCATCCCAAACCTTGTGATCAACTGTTGTTCTATGAATTGGATTACAATCTTTTCATTCATGTGAGTCAAAGGGATTTCCTCTGCCCATTTCGTAAAATAGTCTATAGTAATTAGTATGTATTTATGTTGTTTTGAAAAACTTGGGGTAATCTCCCCTATGATGTCTCACCCCCATTGCTCGAATGGTCTGGATATGGTCATTGGTTGGAGTGGGACAACTGCCCTCTTTTCTCTCCCCGCGCTCATTTGACAAGTTTTACAATTCCTAGTGTATGTATGAGCGTCCCTAAATAGAGTAGGCCAGTAATAGCTGGATCTTAATATTTTGTGAGTTGTGGTATTCCCTGCAAAGTGTCCCTCTACAGGACCATCATGGAGCTCCCTCATAACCTTTTCTGCATCTTCACATCTGAGACATCTCAAGAGTACTCCATCATAATTTGCACGGAAAAGTACTGAATTTATGAGGCGATATTGTGTAGATTTTAGCCTAAGAGCTCTCATTTCCTTAGGATTTAGGTTTTCTAGGCAAGTCCCATGATGCAGGAGGTAAATTAGTTTTCTATACCAAGAATCTTTCCCTAGGGGAATGTATAATGCTTCACTACACTATAATGCTAATTCATTTTCCCACCCAGGGTCTTCATTTATTCTGTCTTGGGCTTCCGCGACCACTTTACACAATCCTTGTCCCTTCACTAATTTGGCAGGTTTTATATCTAGATCAAATTATTGGACAAATGCCATCTGATTTCATCTTCTCTCCCCCATCTCCTATTGAGTGAATAGGGATCAAACTATGGGATGAGGCACGATGACTTTGGTGTGATTTTTTAGGATGTAAGATCTGAAATATTTTACTGCTTTGTACATCTCATAAGCTTGTTTTTCTATAGTGGGGTAGTTCAATTCGGCTCCTTGGAGATTATTGCTCATAAATGATACTGGTGCCTCCTTGTTATCATCATCCTTTTGGGTCAAAAATGTAGCTAAGGATTGGTTGGAAACTTAGAGGAAAAAAACTTTACTAAAGTCTGGAATTCGCAACACCGGAGCTTGAGATATTGCAGTCTTGATATTTATGAAAGCATCTTTTTGCTCGTCATCCCACTTAAAATCAACACCCTTGCGAATCATTTTTTGTAAGGGTTCGATAGTTTCAGTGAACTTCCCCACAAAATTAATTTTCCCAAAGAAGGGTTGCATAACCTTTTTGTTGTGGGGTAAGGGAAGCTGAGCTATTGTCTTTATTCATTCTAGATCTATGTGAATTCTTTCTTGAGATATAATATGACCTAGTAATTTCCCTTCCTTGACACCAAAGATAATTTTCTTAGGGTTTAAAGATATTCCATATTTCCTACACCTTTCGAAAATCTGGGTTAGATGTTGGATGTGGTCTTTTCTGTTTTTTGAATACACAGTCACGTTGTCCAAGTATAATACTACACCTATGTCAATCAATCCCTGAAAATCTATGTCCATAGACCTTTGGAAGGTTGATCCTGCATTAATCAACCCAAAGGGCATGCATTTATAATCAAATTTCCCCAATTGGTTTGAAGGTAGTTTTCAATCGGTTTTCTTCTGAAACTAGAACCTAGTTGTAACTTGAAAAACTATCTAGAAGGGAGAAAATTTCAGAACCAGACACAGTCTGCAAGAGCTGTTCCATTGGTGGGACTGGGTAGTTATCCTTTTCTGATGCTCTGTTAAGGTTTCTAAAATCTACACACAGGTGGATTTCCCCAGAATTTTTCCTAACATGAACCAAATTTGCTACTCAGACAGAGTGTCTAACTTGAAAGATAATCTTAGCATCTAGTAATTTATTTAACTCTTGATACATGAGGGGTTCCAAAGATGGATGGTACTTCCTGATCTTTTTTTGGAAGGGTTTTACTCCGTATTTCTTAAAATGAACATAAAATCAACATTTCTTAATGAAGAATAGAAGAAGAAGTTTGCATAGAACATCGAGAAGGGTTTCAATTGTTGGAAAAGGAAGACTATGTTTGCAGATTGAAGAAATCCATGTATAGAATCAAGCAAACACCTAGAGATTGGTATGCAAGATTGGACAGATACTTACAACAAGGATTCAGAAGGGGAAGTGTAGATAATAATCTCTATATAAAAGTGGAACAAGACAGTTTCACTATCATTGAAGTATACATGGACGACATCATCTTCGGAATCGATGATGATAGATTTAGTCAGAAGTTGGCCAGAAATATGAAGAGTGAGTTTGAAATGTCCCTACTTGGGGAGTTGAATTTCTTCTTGGAACTCTAGATATCTCAGTGAGATGAAGGCATATTCATTTCCCAAACCAATTACATCAAGGAAATGTTGAAGAAGTTTATAATGGAAGATTGCAAACCTGTAAACACTCCTATGGTGATCGGTTACAAGTTGAGCAAGGATGATAAATCTAAAGAAGTGGATCAGAGACTTTACAGATCGATGATTGACAGTGTACTCTATGTGACAGCCTCAAGACCAGATGTGATGCAATAAATTGGATAGGTTGCAAGATTTCAAGCAGCACCGAAGGAAACCCATATTGTGGCAGTAAAGAGGATCTTCAGATATCTCAAAGGAACAACAGAGTTTGGACTATGGTATCTGAAAGGGAATGTGCTAACTATGGTCGCCTACACAAATGTAGATTGGGAAGGAAGCATCGATGACAAAAGAAGTATGAATGGAGCAACCTTATACTCGGTTGATTTTATGGTGTCCTAGTTGAGAAAGAAGCAATCTTCAGTATCCTTGTCTACATTAGAAGAAAAATATTGCAGCAATAGCAACATGTTGTACTTGGGTCTTCTGGATGAAGCAAACCCTACAAGACATACAAGTAGAATATGATGAACCTATTTCGATATTATGTGACAATACCAATGTTATAAGCATCTCAAGAATCTAGTGATGCATTCCAAGAACAAACATATTCCTATCAAGTTCCACTTTTTATGGGAACAAGTCATAGAAAACAATATCAAGTTGGAGTAAATTAGGACAAAAGAATAGATTGCAGAGATTTTTCAGAAAGTCTCTCCCAAGGGATACCTTCGAGTATCTTCGACATAAATTGGGACTAGTTCATGCCCCCCATTGATTTACACGTCATATTGCAAAGAATAAAGGGGGAGAGAAATTGTCAGAATAAGATATAATGTCAAGGGGAGTTACCCTTTGTCATTGATATCAAAGGGGGAGATAAATATCAAAAGCATGAAGATAGGTGGATCAATGTTCACAGGGGGAGTATGAGTGTTGTCATCGATGCCAAAGGGGGAGATTGTTGAAAAATTGGTTGTCATTGTTGTCAACCCTAGAAGAATCCTCGAAGCAAGTCCAAAATCCCCTAGAAGTGATAAGTTTATTTTGAAGGAGTCTCCAAAGTGGTCCTCGTATGACATAGCTTTAAGCATGACCCTCATGGGAAGACGTTTGAAGTCACCTAGAAGAAACCCCTAGAACATCAAGAAAATAAGCCCTAGAGATGTGGTCAAGAAGCTCCAGAGATATGGTCAAGAAGCCTCAAATGTAAAGGAAATAAGTCCTCAAAATTTGGCCCTAATTGAAAAAGAAAGTTAAAGTCTATAGGTACAAGTTAGCCCCCAATGAAATAAATATTAAAAATATTGTTAAGACAACAAGTACAAGTCGACCCCAATTGGAATTAACATTAAAAATAAACTTAAGAGCACAAGTGTAAAGTCGGCCCTAAGAGATGCATAAAACTGGTATAAATAGGTGCCTAGGATCATCATTCTCAACCATCAACTCAAGTGACTCTCATCTGAGATTTGAGACAGCGAAAATTTGAGGAAAGGAGATTTGAGGTAGTGAAAATATGAGAAAGTAAGGCCGATTTATTTGAGGCAGCAAGGCCAAGTTTCAGAGGCACATCTGAGGCCTTATCTGAGAAAATTTTTTGAGGTATGTTTGATGTGTTTTAGGTCTGTTCTAGGGTCTAT
>CBVK0100097438.1:0-32680 GCA_900067695.1 Picea abies
ATCTCCTAGTTATCCCTAGATATCGGGGATAACACGCCCAAAAAATAATTTCGGGGCACTGCCCTAAACACTGCGCGTAACCAGGGGGGCCAAACGTACCCCCCCCTGGGACCCCCCTCATGAAAATGCCTAGTGAAGACGACACAAAGAGCGGAGGAAGTTGGGATCGTCGGATGTAGTTGTCAAATCTGACGCACCCACACACACACATGCAAATAATATAACACATACCCAACATTGTTCACCATAAGTACCACTTTGTTAAAAACATATTTACTCTCATTGTACATGACTAGAGGTTTGAGGCTTGGGATTGTCTCTTCCTTATATACTAGCTTCTCTTTCACCAATGGGAAATCTTCATACCTAAAAAAGGGTTACATGGTTATTGAAACCAAATGTTTTATTGGAGCTTCAAAAAACTCAACCTTGACACCATCAGTGAGTACATCATTTTACATTTTTTCTTTAGAGGAAACATTTTCATTATGCAAACAAACAACATCCACCACCTTTTCCTCTTTTTGTTCTTGGATTTTAGAATGCAAGTTATATATGAGTGGAACATCACCAATTTTTATCCTTGTGAATGGAATGCTTCATTATCATAAACAAGTGAGTTTGGCATAGATGCATTGACATATTTTTCATTAATCATATTTGCAGTACTTTTCTTTTTGAGACAAGATTGTTACTAGCAATTATTTAACGTTTCTATAGCATAATTGTTTCCTCATAAATCTCATTTTGTATAAGAATGTTTCTATGAAAAATTCCCTTTACTTGTTGTTCAATTTATGCTAACTCCATTTCTAAAAAATCAATTTCATTATATATGACATTTTTTGAATCAAGACAAGGAGGAAATGATAAACAATGATTCTACAATTCTTCCCTTAAGTGAGTTTTTTCAATATCCAACATGTTGTCAATATCCCATTGTGCATTATTTTTTCTCTTGCTTTGAAAGGTTATAATGGACATCATATCATTATTCTTAGCTCCATAATCATTTGAAACTTAAGGATCTATAAAACATGTTGTGTATTCCTATTTTCCTACACAAAAGACTTGATGAGGGATCATGTTGCCTTCTTTACATTTTAGTTGGATGGTGGTTTATATTGTGGTACACATTCCATGAATGTGACATGTTTGTTAAAGTCAAAGCCTCATATAATAACTTTTTGTAGATTAATACTATCTAGATCATCAATTTCATCAAGTGGTAATATCATTTCTTTTGAGTGATCCACTTTCTTAATGGTTGAGTCAGGTGAGTTAGTCTTGCATGAATGTGATGGGGAGGAATTAGGCGGAAACCATGCTTGAATTTTAGAATCTTCCTCACATACTAATTGTAAATCTTCTTCTTCACAGAAGGTAAGGGCATCCAAGAACCACCTATCCATCTCTCTCTTTTAGGGTCTATCACTTTCATGAAACTAATTGTATAGATACTTGAATCTCATATTACAATCTTCACTAGACTCATGTTTATTTCTACGAAACAAATCTAATTCATGAAACAATGCTTCAAATTGTTAAGTATCATGAATAACCAAGAAAAAATCCCTTAATTGCTTCCAAATATTAATGGATTTGGATAGTAACACCCTATACCAATCTTGAATTCACCCTTCAAATGTGAGAGGATATAACCAACTTAGAACATGTTATTCTAATATTTTTGAAAAATGGCAAGCAAGCTCACCTTTATTAGCATGTATGAGTGTAGTTGTTTCCCCTTCACAATTAAATTTTAATTTTAACAAGAGATTAATTATCTTTTCAAGGATGTCATGTAATGGTCCCAAAAGACTCAAAGCATGATCGTCTATAGGAATATGGAGAAGATCCATGAGTAGTTAACACATTCCTAAAATTATGGCTCCATGTGGGTCGAATTGGCATCCCCCCTTCTTCTAGTGCCAAAATGTTGACATGGGAAAATGTCCCTTTGTCGACATCATAGGTTCACCCAGTGAAAGGGTCCAATTAGACCTTCCTCCATTTGGTATGGTGAACCCTCCAAATTATGGTTCGACTGAAAGTTCTAGTATAATGAATTTTAATTTAAAAATGCAGAATGCAAATGTCTGGACTAATCTAACAAGAAACTAACACACATGAAGCCAAAAAACATTAATGCAAGCAATAGACAAGTAGAAATTCATTGAATTAGAGCATAAATTTCCAAATCAGTAGTAGTAAACTGAGGTGAACCTACAATTCAAACGGAGAGCTACAACTCTACATCCATTTGTTATCAAAACAAAATAGGACAGCAAGAATAAACATAATATGAATGAGAGAAATCAACAAAAAATAGATATCAGTTCTCATATCCTTCCAAACCACCATGAGCAATGAGGAAAACCTACACTAATCTCACAATAGCACCAAAAATATCCAACAAAATTTGGCCAACAATGACTTCTCCATTAACAAGTAAAGTAGTTTTCTATTTCAAGAAAAATCCCCTGCTTTAGAGTTTAAAGGGAACTATTTATGAGAAATTGTTGGTGGCTCTTGGCCTTCCAACTCTATCTATAATTTGGACGGCCCCTCCTTGAATATTTAAATGCTCCTACAATTTTTCCCTTTTCTTGGCAAGGACTTTAATCAATTTAATATCACATAACATTTTTCCCCTCATGGGGTATTCTTCCTGCAATTTGTCTTTTCCTCCTCTGATGTTTCAAATGGAATTGGAGGAAGATATTACAATCATTTACCCACAAAAGTATGAGTGGTAACAAATTTCTCTCTTATTGTTTAACAATAAGAACAAATTCTTTGACTAAGATTTATTGTTGCTACACATATACATGTAGACTCCTTTGATGTGATTTCCATGCTCTCAATTTCATCATTTTTACCAATAATACCTAGCATTTTCTACTACCATCTGTATGAGATTTTTTGTTAATCCTCCTATTAAGTTAATTTCTATGGATTGACTAACATCATAAATACAATGCTAACACATTGAGGAGATAATGAAATCATGATACCCTATACTCTTGAAACTCTTTTATCATGTTTCATGCAAATCCTGAAGACAATAGTTTAACATACAATGAAAACATTGCCTACTAGCAGGGTATCATATATGCTCTTGTGAAGCGATTTATTCATTCTTAAGCTAGTATAATTAGAAATTAATCAAAGGCTTCCAATAATGCAGCATGCCAGTAAGTGGTATATTTTAGCATGACTAGTCATGTAATTTACCAAGACATATTTTTTTTAGGCATATATGTGGAAAATGTTAGCACTTGGTAAATTGTTGGGCTGAAGAGAAATGAAGTACCAAGGTAACCTGCAAACCAAATTTAAGA
This sequence comes from Picea abies, assembly GCA_900067695.1. NCBI lineage: Eukaryota > Viridiplantae > Streptophyta > Pinopsida > Pinales > Pinaceae > Picea > Picea abies. The sequence continues at coordinate 3,345 of CBVK0100097438.1, forward strand.
CTGGAAACTAGCCTTTCCATTCTAGAGAGGGCTCTCTCTAAGACCTAGCCTCTGATAGATACTGACTTTGGATTGTCAGCTAGGTTTGTGTGCTTGGGAAATTTTTCTAATTTCGTTGGCAAGGAAATACAGAACTTTGGGCTATGAGTCAACCTCTTGAAAATGAAAGAAATCAAAGACTGGTAAAGGAAACTTCGAGAGGATAAAGGCTAAATAGGAGATGGTATCTCAGTTTAAATGTCGTTGTGTATGGCGGAAGAAAGGAGGACATGAAGTAAACCAGAGCACCATTAAAGATGAATTCTGACTTAGAAGAAAAACACAGAGTTTAAATGACTGAGTCTAAAGAACCGTGCGATGAATTTTAAACTCTTAAGAAATTCCAATTTAAATAAAGAGAACAAACATGAATTTACAGGAAACAAGAAGTACATACATAGATAGGGTCACAATACATCAAACCACCACCATTAGAATCTTTTTGTCAAAGCTTCAGGACCTCTACATTGTTATTTATATTCAGATTCAAAGATTACTTTCAAGAGTGAGTCCTATCTCTACACTACTTTTCCAACCCCTGCTTACATTGAAAAGATACAATATATAGAAAAACCATGCCCTCTTGGGCTGCTATGCCTCAAACTACTTCTCCTAGAATTTTGGATTCGGTTACTTCCTCCCAGATGACCTTTTGAATAGAGTTTACTAAAAATGGAAACCTGAGTGCACCCAATCATATCATAACCGACACCTTCGTCTCAATCATTCTGTCATGAGTAAGATTCGGTCATGAGGTTGTGATAAATCAACGTTTTCTTTTACAGGGTACCTGAGTAATCAAGCACACTGTTGGAAACTCTATCACCTTGTGTAATAGGCTATGGTTGTTGTTGTGTGATCACTGGTTGTAGCGTGCATGTAGCGAGTAGGTGTAGCGGATGCCCATTTGCAGTCACTCGTGCAACTCCATGTGGCAAGGACAGTTGGGAGGCCATGCATCTCTTCTAAAACTGGCATGCGTTTCGCTTACACTTGTCCTCCTCAATAGGTAAGTTTACATAATCTACATGATGAATATTCACCACGCGGGTGCCACGTTAAACTTCTTAATACCGGCAGGAAACAGGACACGTGGGGAGAAAGTTTCCATGCCACGATCAAAAAAGACAAAATGGATTTGTCTCTCTCATGCCTCTGGCCTCACCTGCAACCTTAAAAATCTGAGCGTTTTTCTAAGAGACCAGTTCCATTTGTTTATATTCTTTACCTGTCTTCACAAGACCGCATTTCCTTTTAGTTTTTCTTGAGCATTGGAAAGAGCCATGCGGGTGTTATCCATGGCTGATCTGTATTCCTTAAAGTGCTCCGAGATTATTTCTTTTGATACCCTATGTTTCTTCCACAGCTAAATAATTATGTCTTGCACCTCTTTGAGCTCTCTTTTGAGCCAATTTGCATTCCATGCTCGACTCTGCGACGATTGCATTTCAATAGTCCTTTATACCAGTTGTCTTCTTAATTCTTTGTTTTCTTGATACAATTCGATGATAACGAGTTGTGCTTGCTTCATCTGCTGTGACGACTCCTGAACATCCACATTTTCATCGCCTGACCTCCTCCGTCTTTCACCAATTCCCCTGCTTGAAACTTCAACAGGTTCTAGCTGAACATCACACATGAGTAATCTCTCAGAAGCAGACTGGGTGCACGGTTCAATGGGATCTTGGATCTCCTCAGGTTTCTTAATCAACCTTGGCCTACCTCTTTTCCAGGGTGATGGATGGTGGGTTGACGAATCTTTTATTTTCTTTCCTTTTCCCGTGACATCTTCCCTTCTCGCCCCTGCACTGCGAAAAGTTGTTTCCCTCGTAGATAGAGGAATGTATCATTTTGGATCTATGGGGATGTCGACCAAAATCATAAATGAATTCCAGTCTTTGTTCAACTGTCTCAATTCTTCGACCGCCAACAACTTGATCAATGGAAAACATGATAATTTTTTCCCGGTTGGTCAACCTCGACCTGGACGTTGTCTGCCATCCTTTCCAAGATTCGATGTAAGAAGAAAGGTAGATTCAAAGGTTTTTTCCCTGTGAAGTGCATCAGCAGCCTGATGTGATATGGGTACACTCTATCAAACCTTCCTTCATAGGTGAAATACCTTTTGATTACCTTTAGGATCTTTTGGAAAGGATCCCGGAGGTACTGGCTTGGAACGCCAACTCCGATTTTCCCATTTAGGAAGTTGTGCTTGATAAAGTCTATATAGCACGAATTGTCTAAAGGCATGCCTTTAAACCAATTTTCACCGCGTGAAGGGATGTTCATCCCAGCTGACATAGTTTCCTCTGTCACTTGGAAGGTGATTCCCCAATGGTCATGGAAAACACATTAAAATTGAGGGTGAACTATTCAACCATATTCACATTGTACCCTTTGATATTTTCAAAAAAGGATATACATCCAACCTATTCAAAAGATGCCCTGATTTCTGGATCTTCGTTTATTAATTCTGGGTCTTGAGGCTCAAACCTTATGGCCCTACCACTTCTCGCCTTCTTTCTTATGCTTTGGGATGTTGTCATGATGCCAGTATATATTTGTTTCCCGCTCATGGTAATGAATGGTAACACCCTCTCTACGTGACAAATAAGAACGACGGACTTCACAGAGACTGACGAAAAGACAATGATAGAAACTTTGTGCAACAAGTAAAATCCGCCACGGTAGTCTACAGTGCGACAGTAAGGCACGATGGGAAATTTCGGCGCAATAGGAGATCGGTGTGGTGGAAAACAACAACGAGAGGCTTGTCGCTGAAGGGAATTTAGGTGCAGAAAGAAATTCAATGCGACGGGAAGAAACTCCAAAGAAGAAAGTATGACCGCGAGAAGAAATATCATCCAACACACTATTTTACAACAAACTCCAACAGGCTTTAAACAATGACTAAAAAATATGAAGGAGATGCAGTAACTTGAATGAACAGACTCACAATATGAACGATGGCAATCAACTTTCCCACAACAAAGGGCTCCAGGACTTGCAGAAAAAACCACAGACAACGCACAAATCTGGAAAGTAAAGGAGAGGCATGTAGGGTGACCAGTATTTATACTTTAATGGGTAAGGAATGAAATCATGGTAGAAGACGATAAATCCATGGAGATAAGAATTCTGGAAGCAGGTTGAATATTTGCACAACAAACTCGTGCGACGGGTACACTTTGAAGTGTGAAAAGTACAGATGATAAGAGAGACAGAGTATACATGATATGAGCTCCATGATTTTTTATCTTTCTGACTTCATAATTAGGTTATGATGTTCGTTATATCCATCGATGTGACCTTTATCCCAACAACTTGCCTCGATCTCTGGCACATAAATTCCCCTTTTCTGACAATACTCGATCTTTCGGGAAAGGGACCTTTACAAGTCGCACATGACTAATCATTACACCCTTTCCCAAATCCAACGGCCATACCTGCTACTTGATGATTTTGACCCATTCGTTATTTGGTTCTTGACCTCACACACTTTGACACACGAACTATGACTCATCTAGGACTAACTCTAACTGTAAAAATTATGATGCTAACATAAAACATACATAAATTCATTATAAGGAAGCTAAGACTAGTCTCTACACATGCGGAGATGTACCATGAACACATGGGATTAATGTTTCTCAACATTAGCATACCAATACCCACAAAAGACCTGAAAGTTTATCAATAAGAGCCCTACAATTTTGCAACCTTTAAATTATATTTTTCAATTTAAATTTTCATTATAAGAATCATAATACAATGCCTTTCACAAAATATAATGGGACATTTACATCCACACACATGATAGTTGATGCAAAATAAGTTGCACTTCATGTTGTGGGCGAGTTGTAAATATTTGAATTGGTGCATGGGAATGCAAAGGGGAAAGAGAAAAGGATAATTTTTGCAACAACATAGCCAAGACATGTTGACTTTGATCATCAAGAATTAATATCCATGCAAATTCATGGTCATAATCTAAAAGGAAGAAATACCATTTGATTTTTAGTGGCCTTGGAAACTCCCTTAGAAATGCCATTTGATTTTTAGTGGCCTTGGAAACTCACCTGAATATTATCTTTGTAACCATACTTCTTCCTTGCTTGAATGAGTGGTTTGCATGTATTCAACTTCTGTAGTTGAGAGTGCCACTATAGCCTGTCTTTTGCTCATCCAATTGATTACTCCTCCAAATAGGTTAAACACACACCCACTTGTAGATCTTTTTTGATCCAGATCTCCAACCTGGTCTGCATAAACAAACCCATGTATGTCCAACACTCTATCCAATCCTGGTCTTCCTTGGTAGCACAATCCATAACTGGTAATGTCAGGAAAATACCTGAAGAACCTCTTTATTGTTGTCCAATGCTCCTTCCCTGGTTTTGGCATATACCTGCTCAAAACTCCTAGTGCATGTGCAATGTCCGGTCTAGTACAAACCATTGCATACATCAAACTACCAACTGCATTGGCATATGGAACATGATACATGTCCTCTTCTTCTTCCCGTGTCCGGGGACACCGATCTGCAGATAAATTTACACCTATAGGAATAAGAACCTTGACCGGTTTAATTCCATGCATATTAAACCTATGGAATATCATCTCAACATATTTTCTCTGATTCAACCAGAGTTTCTTGTTTGGACGATCTCTTTTAATCTCCATTCCCATAATGAAGTTAGGAGCACTGAGATCCTTCATCTTAAATTTGGAGGATAGATGCGATTTCACCTCCTTGATAGCATCCATGTTATTTCCTACAAGCAACATGTCATCAACATACAACACTACATGAATGAAGTGATTACCAACTTGCTTGGAATATACACAGTGATCAACCCTGCTTCTCACAAATCCCAATCCAAGGATGCATGTGCCAAAAATTTGGTACCACATCCTAGGTGATTGCTTCAAACCATATAGTGACTTCTTTAGCTTACAAACCAACTCTTTCTTTCCCTTCACTACAAATCCTTTTGGCTACTTCATGTAGATTTTTTCTTCCATATCCCCATGTAGGAATGTTGTCTTCACATCCATCTGTTCCAATTCAAGATCAAAAGAAACAACAATAGATAAAATAAATCTAATAAAATTTAACTTGGCAAAAAAAGAAAAAATCTCACCAAAGTCAATTCCCTCTACCTGGGAATAACCTTTTGCTACTAATTGAGCTTTGTATTTCTCCATTTTTCCTTCTGCATTAAACTTCTTCTTAAACAACCATTTTCTACCAACGTATTTTCTTCCAGCTAGCAACTCAACTAGATCCCATGCCTCATTCTTATCCAAGGCATCCATTTCTTCAACCATGGCCTTCTTCCAGAGTTTACTATCCTCTGAATTCATTGCTTCCCTCACAGTTCTGGGATCATCACCAATAATAGATAAAGCAAAATTAGAAAGAAAATCAGACGAGCTATACCTTTTTGGTTGCCTTCTTTCCTTCATTGATCTCCTCAATATTGGGGTATGAGTTTCTTCTTCTTTTGCTTCATCTTCTTCAGTTGATTCAGATTTTGCACCATCCAAATCAAACTCTATTTTCTCAGGTTCTTCTTTCCTCGATAGGAATTCCTGTTTGGAAACATCTTTCACCTCTCTAAAAACAACATCCCGATTGTAAACATTCTTCTTAGTTTTTGGGTTCCAAATCTTATAACCTTTCACACCATCAGTCCATACCTCGTGTGGAGTTTTATCATCCAGTGTTGATGAGGTTGAACGATTGAACAAGTATCATGTTGTACCCACTGCCTTTGCACAGAATTCTTGTCCTAACTTGCACCACTAAGCATGCTCCTTTATTTTTCAATCAGTGTCAAGTTCATCCTTTTTGCAAATTCATTCTTCTGAGTTGTGTATGGAGTACTCTTCTACCTTGCTATACCACACTTCTTACATAATTTTTTGAATTCATTTCCATAGAATTCTCCACCATTATCTGTCCTCAATACCTTGATTTTCTTCTCTTTCTGATTTTCTACTAGAGCCTTAAACTCTTTATATTTATCAAATACCTCAGATTTCCTTCTAAGAAAATAAATCCATGTGTTCCTTGAGAAATTATCTATGAATGAAACATAATACACAAATTTACCTAGGGATGGAATAGACACAGGTCCAAACACAACACTGTGTATCAAATCTAAGATCCCATTTGCTCTTGTAACACCAGATGGGAATCTTACTCAATTTTTTTTTCCATATATGCAATGTTCACATAAATCAAAATCCATAGTGCAATTAGACATACCTTCAACCATACCTTTACCGTGTAGTGTTCGAAGGCCCTTTTCTCCAATATGCCCCAGTATTTGATGCCACAACATGGTCTTCTTTTCAAGGAAAATATTGGTCTTATATTCTTTATTTCTATGCTCGGGGACAACATAACTATTACACCCATTAGTATAAGTGCTTCCCAATAAATTGTATATATTTCCATACCGAACTCCCCTCATCAACACCATTTCTCCTCATACCATCTTGCAAGTTCGCTTTCCCAATATAGTATCCACACCTGCATCATCCAACTTGCTTATAGGTATTAGGATCCTGGCTAGTTTTGGAATGTGTAGAACCCCATGGAGAGTTATAATCCTTCCATATTTTAGCAACCAATTAACCCTTCCACATCCCATGATTTTTGTTGTCGATTCATCTACTAGGAATATATCACTACCATCATATTTTTCATATTCACAGAACCACTCCCTCTGAGGAGTCATATGATATGACGCACCTGAGTCAATCAACCATACACCAGGGTCTACATGTGTACCTGTAGATGCCAGGTAAACATCACCTCCTTCTTTAGTGGAGATTTCGCCTCTGTGGAAGAGGTATTATCAGATCACTTTGGTTTATCAACCTTCTTAGACTTGCAATCTTTCTTATAATTCCCTGTTTTACCACACTTCCAACATTTCCTCAAAGATTTTCCTAGAGACTTATATCTACCTGTAGATTTAGATCTCCCCCCCTGAAGACTTACCAGGATTCATGTCTTGGGTATGGCTTCTTACAAATAAAGAATATGTTCTCTGACCATCCATGCTTTTCCACCTCATCTCTTCAGATAATAAGGATGCAACTACATCCTCATAATTCAATGTAGATTGAGTGGTACTACCAATTGCTACAACCAGATTATCCCAAGAGTCTGTAAAAGAGCAGAACACAGTAATGCACTTATCTTCTTCTGCAATCGTAATATTAACGTAGACAAGTTGAATTACCAGAGTATTAAAGGCATTTATATGTTCTATCACATAATCTCCATCTTCCATCCTAAGATGATACAACTTCTTTTGAAGAAACAACTTGTTTACCAAGGACTTTGATTGATACAAATTCCCTAACTTATCCCATAGTTCCTTGGCTGTAGATTCTCTTAAGACATTCAACAACACCGAATCTTCCATGCATAGTCGAATAGTACTCCTTGCTCTTCTATCCAACTTCTCCCACTCTTCCTTCAACATACCAGTAGGTTGTGTACTAGTGGTTTGTGTACTAGTCGGTTGTGTACCAGTAGGTTGTGTTCCAGTAGACTATGTACCAGTAGGCTGCGTACCAAGATCCACAAAGATCCATTTTTCTTTGTCTATAAGAAGGTCCTCCATCTTGAGTTTCCATAGCTCAAGGTTTTTACTTTTGAACTTCTCTATCTCGATTCTAGAAGATCTCTCCATTCCTCTTTCTACACTAAAAGCATCACTGTAAAATCTCCCACTGAACCCAGGTTTATCACAGACCCAAGATAAACTTGATCTATCAAGACCAAGCCAAACCCTCAACAAAAAAGGGGTCCCCCTGAAGCCAAAAAAGAGCTCTGATACCACAAGTATGTTTTAAACTTGTGAAGTAAAGCAATGCATACAAATTCTTAAGTAAAGAAAAAATAATGAATGGCTCATACACAAAGTACACTGAGATTTATGCTGGAAACCCTTAACCGGGAGAAAAACAACCTTCCTTGGTGTCACACCTTTGAACTCTCCATTGTATTAATTTCACCATTCACAATACAATATATACAATATTTTAGGTATTCTATAGCTATCAAAACCATAATCCCTTAATCCGAGTTTAATTTAGAAAACCGCTAAAAATAGAAAAATCCGCTAAAATAGAAAAAAAACGTCCAAAAAATAATTTTGGGGTGCTGCCCTAAACACTGGACGTAGCCAAGGGGGCCAAACCTAGTCCCCTCCTGGGACCCTCCCATGAAAGTGCCTAGTGCACACGAAACAAAGAGCAGAGGAAGTTGGGATCATCGGATGCAGTTGTCGAATCTGACGCACCTAGACACACGCATGAAAATAATATAACACATACCCAACATTGTTCACCATAAGTACCATTTTGTAAAAATCATATTTACTCTCATTGTACATGACTAGAGGTTTGAGGCTTGGGATCGTCTCTTCCTTAGATACTAGCTTCTCTTCACCATTGGGAAATCTTCATACCTAAAAAAGGGTTGCATGGCTATTGAAACCAAATATTTTATTGGAGCTTCAACAAACTCAACCTTGACACCATCAATGAGTAGTACATCATTTTACATTCTTTCATTAGAGGAAACATTTTCATTATGCAAACAAACAACATCCACCACCTTTTCCTCTTTTTGTTCTTGGATTTTAGAATGTAAGTTATATATGAGTGGAACATCACCAATTTTTATCCTTGTGAATGGAAATGCTTCATTATCATAAACAAGTGAGTTTGGCATAGATGCATTGACATATTTTTCATTAATCATATTTGCAGTACTTTTCTTTTTGAGACAAGATTGTGACTAGCAATTATTTAACTTTTCTATAGCATAATCGTTTCCTCATAAATCTCATTTTGTATAAAAATGTTTCTATGAAAAATTCCCTTTACTTGTCGTTCACTTTCTGCTAACTCCGTTAATATGACATTTTTTGAATCAAGACAGGGAGAAAATGATAAACAATGATTCTACAATTCTTCCCTTAAGTGAGTTTTTTCAAAATAGTTTGGCAACATAAAGTGTGGTAGTCCTTGGTATCCAACATGTTGTCAATATCCCATTGTGCATTATTTTTTCTCTTGCTTCGGGAGGTTATAATGGACATCATCTCATTATTCTTAGCTGCATAATCATTTGAAACTTAAGGATCTATAAAACATGTTGTGTATTCCCATTTTCCTACACAAAAGACTTGATGAGAGATCATGTTGCCTTCTTTACATTTTAGTTGGATGGTGGTTTATATTGTGGTACACATTCCATGAATGTGACATGTTTTTCAAAGTCAAAGCCTCATATAGAAACTTTTTGTAGATTAGTAGTATCTAGATCATCAAGTGGTAATATCATTTCCTTTGAGCGATCCACTTTATTAATGGTTGATTCAGGTGAGTTAGTCTTGCATGAAAGTGATGGGGAGGAATTAGGCGAAAACCATTCTTGACTTTTAGAATCTTCCTCACATACTAATTGTAAATCTTCTTCTTCACAGAAGGTAAGGGAATCCAATAACCACCCATCCATCTCTCTGTTATAGGGTCTTTCACTTTCATGAAATTGATCGTATAGACACTTGAATCTCATATTACAATCTTCACTAGACTCATGTTTATTTCTACGAAACAAATCTAATTCATGAAACAATGATTCAAATTGTTAAGTATCATGAATAACCAAGAAAAAATCCCTTAATTGCTTCCAGCTATTAATGGATTTGGCTAGTAACACTCTATACCAAGCTTGAATTCACCCTTCAAATGTGAGAGGATATAACCAACTTAGAACATTTTATTCAAATATTTTGAAAAATGGCATGCAAGCTGACATTTATTAGCATGTATGAGTGTAGTTGTTTCCCCTTCACAATTAAATTTTAATTTTAACAAGAGATTAATTATCTTTTCAAGGATTTCATGTAATGGTCCCAAAAGTCTCAAAGCATGATCATCTATAGGAATATGGAGAGGAGCCATGAGTAGTTAACACATTCCTAAAATAATTGCTCCATGTGGGTCGAATTGGCATCCACCCTTCTTCTAGTGCCAAAATGTTGACATGGGAAAATGTCCCTTTGTTGACATTATAGGTTCACCCAGTGAAAGGGTCCAATTAGACCTTCCTCCATTTGGTATGGTGAACTCTCCAAATTATGGTTCGACTGAAAGTTCTAGTATAATGAATTTTAATTTAAAAATGCAGAATGAAAATGTCTAGACTAATCTAACAAGAAACTAACACACATGAAGCCAAAAAAAATTAATGCAAGAAATAGACAAGTAGAAATTCATTGAATTAGAGCATAAATTTCCAAATCACTAGTAGTAAACTGAGGTGAACCTACAATTCAAACTGAGAGCTACAACTCTACATCCATTTGTTATCAAAACAAAATAGGATAGAAAGAATAAACATAAGATGAATGAGAGAAATCAACAAAAAATAGATATCAATTCTCATATCCTTCCAAACCACCATGAGCAATGAGGAAAACCTACACTAATTTCACAATAACACCAAAAATATAAAACAGATTTTGGCCAACAATGACTTCTCCATTAACAAGTAAAGTAGTTTACTGTTTCAAGCAAAATCCCCTTCTTTAGAGTTTAAAGGGAACTATTTATGAGAAATTGTTGCTGGCTCTTAGCCTTCCAACTCTCTCTATAATTTGGAGGGCCCCTCCTTGAATATTTAAATTCTCCTACAATTTTTCCCTTTTCTTGGCAAGGACTTTAATCAATTTAATATTACATAACATTTTTCCCCTCATGGGGTATTCATCCTGCAATTTGGCTTTTCCTCCTCTAATGTTTCAAATGGAATTGGAGGAAGATATTACAATCATTTACCCACAAAAGTATGAGTGGTAACAAATTTCTCTCTTATTGTTTAACAATAAGCACAAATGCATTGACTAAGATTTGTTGTTGCTACACATATACATGTAGACTCCTTTGATGTGATTTCCATGCTCTCAGTTTCATCATTTTTACCAATAATACCTAGCATTTTCTACTACCATCTGTATGAGATTTTTTATTAATCCTCCTATTAAGTTAATTTCTATGGATTGACTAACATAATAAATACAATGCTAATGCATTGAGGAGATAATGAAATCATGATACCCTATACTCTTGAAACTTTTTTATCATGTTTCATGCAAATCCTGAAGACAACAGTTTAACATACAATGAAAACATTGCCTATTAGCAGGGTATCATATATGCTCTTGTGAAGCGATTTATTCATTCTTAAGCTAGTATAATTAGAAATTAATAAAAGGCTTCCAATAATGTAGCATGCCAGTAAGTGACATATTTTAGCATGACTAGTCATGTAATTTACCAAGAAATATTGGTTTTAGGCATATATGTGGAAAATGTTAGCACTTGGTAAATTGTTGTGCTGAAGAGAAACGAAGTACCAAGGTAACCTGCAAACCAACTTTAAGACTGGAAACTAGCCTTTCCAATCTAGAGAGGGCTCTCTCTAAGACCTAGTCTCTGATAGATACCGACTTTGGATTGTCGGCTAGATTTGTGTGCTTGGGAAAATTTTCTAGTTTCGTTGGCAAGGAAATACAAAACTTTGGGCTATGAGTCAACCTCCTGAAAATGAAAGAAATCAATGACTAGTAAAGGAAACTTCGAGAGGATAAAGGCTAAATAGGAGATGGTATCTCAGTTTAAATGTCGTCATGTATGGTGGAAGAAAGGAGGACATGAAGTAAACCAGAGAACCATTAAAGATGAATTCTAACTTACTTAGAAGAAAAACACAGAGTTTAAATGGTTGGGTCTAAAGAACCGCGCGATGAATTTTAAACTCATCAAATGTTCCAATTTAAACAAAGAGAACAAACATGAATTTACAGGAAATAGGAAGTACATACATAGATAGGGTCACAATACATCAAACCACCACCATTAGAATCTTTTCGTCAAAGCTGTAGGACCTCTACATTGTTATTTCTATTCAGATTCAAAGATTACATTCAAGATTCCTATCTCTACACTACTTTTCCAACCCCTACTTACATTGAAAAGATATAATTTATAGAAAAACCATGCCCTCTCGGGTTGCTATGCCTCAAACTACTTCTCCTAGAATTTCAGATTCGGTTACTTCCTCCTAGATGACCTTTTGAATAGAGTTTACTAAAAATGGAAACCCGACTACACCCAATCATATCATAACCGACACCTTCGTATCAATCATTCAGTCATGAGTAATATTCGGTCATCAGGTTGTGATAAATCAACGTTTTCTTTTACGAGGTATCCGAGTAATCGAGGACATTGTTGGAAACTCTGTCACCTTGTGTAACGGGATCTGTTTGCTGCTACGCGATCACTGGTTGTAGCGAGCACGTGGCGAGTAGGTGTAGTGGACCTCTGTTTGTGGTCACTCATGCAAATCCATGTGGCAAAGACAGTTGGGAGGCCACACATCTCTTCTAAAAATGGCATGTGTTTCGCTTACACTTGTCCTCGTCAATAGGTAAGTTTACAACATCTGCATGATGAATATTCATTGCGCAGGTGCCACGTCAAACTTCTTAATACCGGCAGGAAACATGACACACGGGGAGAAAGTTTCCATGCCATGATAAAAAAAGACAAAATGGAGTTGTCTCACTCATGCCTTTGGCCTCACCTGCAACCTTAAAACTCTGAGCATTTTTCTAAGAGACTAGTTCCGTTTGTTTAGATTCTTTACCTGTCTCCACAAGGCCGCATTTCCTTTTAGTTTTCTTGAGCATTGGCGAGAGCTGCACCGGTGTTATCCATGGCCAATCTTCATTCCTTGAAGTGCTCTGAGATTATTTCTTTTGACACCCTCTGTTCCTCCCGCAGCTGAATAATTATGTATTACACCTCTTTGAGCTCTCTTTTGAGTTAATTTGTATTCCCTGCTTGACTCTGGGACGATAGTGTTTCAATAGTCCTTTATACCAGTTGTCATCTTAATTATTGGTTTTCTTGATACAATTCGACGATAGCGAGCTATGATTGCTTCATTTTCTGCGACAACTCTTGAACATCCACGTTTTCATCGCCTAACCTCCTTCGTCTTTCACCAATTCCCCTGCTTGAAATTTCAACAGGTTCTAACCAAACATCACGCATGAGTAATCTCTCGACAACAGACTGGGTGCACGGTTCAATGGGAGCTTGGATCTCCTCGAGTTTCTTAATCAACCTTGGCCTACCTCTTTTTCGGGGTGCTGGATGGTGGGTTGACGAATCTTTTCTTTTCTTTCCTTTTCTCATGACATCTTCCCTTCTCGCCCTTGCGCTACAGAAAGTTGTTTCCCTCGTAGATAGAGGAATGTCTCATTTGGGCTCTCTGGGGATGTCGACCAAAATCATAAATGAATCCCAGTATTTTCTCAACCGTCTCAATTCTTCGACCACCAACAACTTGATCAATGACAAATGGGATAATTTTTTCTCGGTTGGTCAGCCTCTACCTGGACGTTGTCAGCCATCCTTTCCAAGATTCGATGCAAGAAGAAAGGTAGATTCAAATGTTTTTTCCCTGTGAAGTGCATCAATAGCCTGATGTGATATGGGTACACTCTTTCAAACCTTCCTTCACAAGTGAAATACCTTTTGATTACCTTTAGGAGATTTTGGAAAGGCTCTCGGAGGTACTGCTTGGAACACGAGCTCCAATTTTCCCATTTAGGCAGTTGGGCTTGATAAAGTCTATATAGCACGAAATGTCTAAAGGCATGCCTTTAAACCACTTTTCATCGTGTGAAGGGATCTTCGTCACAACTGACATAGTTTCCTCCGTCACTCGGAAGGTGATTCCCACAATGGTCACGTAGAAACCATTAAAATTGAGGGCGAACTGTTCAACCATATTCGCATTGTACCCTTTGATCTTTTCAAAAAATCACATACATCCGACCTGTTCAAAAGATGCCCTGATTTCTGAATCTTCGTTTATTAATTCCGGGTCTTGAGGCTCAGACCTTATGGCCCTACCACTTCTCGCCTTCTTTCTTATTCTTTGGGATGTTGTCATGATGCCAGTATATATTTGTTTCCCGCACATTGTAATGAACGGTAACACCCTCTTTACGTGACAAATAAGAATGACGGACTTCGCAGAGACTGTCGGAAAGGCAGTGACAGAAACTTTGCATGATAAGTAAAATCAACCACATGAGTCTACAACGCGACAGTACGGCGCGATGGAAAATTTTGGCACAGTAGGAGATCACCATGGTGGAAAACAACAACAGGAGGCTTATCACAGGAGGGAATTTAGGCACAGAAAGAAATTCAACGCGACGGGAAGAAACTCCAAAGAAGAAAGTATAACCGTGAGAATAAATATCGTCCAACACACTATTTTACAACGAACTCCAACATGATTTAAACAATGACTGAAAAATATGAAGGAGACGTAGTAACTTGAATGAACAGATTCACAATATGAACGATGGCAATCAACTTTCCCACAACAAAGGGATCCAAGACTTGCAGAAAAAACCACAGACAATGCACAAATCTGGAAAGTAAAGGAGAGGCATGTAGGGTGACCAGTATTTATACTTGAATGGGTAAGGAATGGAATCATGGCAGAGGACGATAAATCCATGGAGATGAGATGTCTAGAAGCAGGTTGAAGATTTGCGCAACAAACTCGTGCGACGGGTACACTTTGAAGTGTGAAAAGTACAGATGATAAGAGTGACAGAGTATACATGATATGTGCGCCATGATGTTTTACCTTTCTGACTTCATAATTAGGTGATGATGTTTGTTATATCCATCGATGTGACCTTTATCCCAACAACTTGCCTCGATCTCTGGCACATAAATTCCCCTTTTCTGTCAGAACTCGATCTTTTGGGAAAGGGACCTTTACAAGTCACACATGACTAATCATTATGCCCTTTCCCAACTCCAAGGGCCATACCTGCTACTTGCTGATTTTGACCCATTCGTTATTTGGTTCCTGACCTCACACACTTTGACACACGAACTACGACTCATATAGGACTAACTCTAACTATAAAAATTACGATGTTAACAAAAAACATACATAAATTCATTATAAGGAAGCTAAGACTAGTCTCTCATGCGGAGATGTACCATGAGCACATGGGATTAATGTTTCTCAACATTAGCATACCAATACCCACAAAAGACCTTAAAGTTTATCAATAAGGGCCCTACAAGTTTGCAACCTTTAAATTATATTTTTCAATTTAAAATTTTCATTATAAGAATCATAATACAATGCCTTTCACATGTTGTGGGCGAGTTGTAAATATTTGAATTGGTGCATGGGAATGCAAAGGGGAAAGAGAAAAATATAATTGTTGCAACAACATAGTCAAGACATGTTGACTTTGATCATCAAGAATTAATATCCATGTAGGTTCATGGTCTTAATCTAAAAGGAAGAAATGCCATTTGATTTTTAGTGGCCTTGGAAACTCCCTTAGCAAATTATCATTGCGAATTGAAATCATTAGCATCTTCCTATGATATTTTTTTTTCATGGTGGTCTACAATGACACTTCTCAGTAGGTCAAAGAAAATTGAATACAAAAGGTGCAAGAGAAAATACTAGGATACATATAATGTGACAATTGCAGTAAGAGAAAACCTATGAGGCAAACCAACTTAACAATGCAATGAAAACTATCATGATTGTGTTATAAAATAGAAAGATTGAACATGCATCCACTCGGTGTAATTCCATCCAACAACCTTCAATCATCAATTAAGCATAAAACTAACATATACATGGGAGCAATGTCTACTTGATGTCGTTTGATTAAAAATTTAAATGGGGGTTCCCAAGTCGATTGATTGGGGCTAGTTGAGGCCTCAACACATTGAGTGGTGGATCATAACAAATTTTGGGTACCATTCCCCAACAAGTGGGTTCTCATGGTTTGGTAGTCTCTAATATAGCAAGGGATGGGGTTAGAAACTTAATGTTTTGCTTCACTAGAAAGGAGGCCAAAAGTGTCTCCTTTTGTGCATGTCTATCACTACATAACTGACTTGTGATATGGTTTACCTTCCACTCTCTGGGACTTCCTAGATAAAGTTTATTGTGATAGGGAGAATCCAAGTGACTCCCAATGCATGTTGCAAGGCATCTTGCCAAAATTATAATTGTTGTTGCAAGTGGCCCATTTCCACCCAGATATTCCATACCCAAGAAATGATTTTACAACAACATGATTGCACAAATTAGAGCACTGTGAAACCATGAGAAATATCTAGTAGGTTCCTTATCATTAAATAATACGTCAATTTATTTACATCATGAAAAAAAATCCACATGAACAAGGTGTCATGTAGCTTGAAACTCTACAAGTGAAGGAAGTGTATCCACCAAGAGAGAAACTCTCTATAATATGGTAGTATACATAATTTGACCACATAATTATTCAACGCATTCCTAGGAAAAATTGGCAAGGGGACACAACTAGAAAAAAATTAAGTACTTCATTGTACCCACACTAAGGATGATAAGGATTATGAGATCCTTAGTGAGTAAGTCTCATATATACATGTAGGCCTCACATGACTAATGGTCATCCATAAAAAAAGATTTTGGGGGTTCAATTGGTCTCCAAATGATGTGCATCTTGAATATCCAAGTTTTTAATATATACTTGAGTCTCCATAGCTTATTCATGCAACCATCTAAGACTAACCTCGTGCATAGTCATTTTACCCATCAACATTTTCATACTTAGTGAAGACCTTTAATTTGTTCAATTTCCAATATTGTCATAAATCCCAAGGAGTTTATACACCCAACTTGATGGAGAGGTCATTAAGGATCAAACTTTAGAATCTTTCAAGGATAGATAACCCAATCTAACCTCTAACTCTAACCATATAATCTAGTACCTTGATTGGTTTTCATCAAGGTTATTGGTTGAGACAATGCCTTACTTATAGAATATGAGAGTTAAAAACTAAGGAGTCTTAACCAAAGCATCCCCTTATTGCATCAAAAGATGTGTCCAAATTAAATGATCATTAAAGGAGATACCAATTATTAATGTGAGGTCTCTCCAAGCTAATAAAGGCATAATACCCTCCCAAAATTTCCATGTGTTCTATCCCATAAAGGAGCCTTTATTCTTGACCATAGTAAGAGTAATGATAAGATACTAAAGAGTGAGACCTTACCATAATTTTTTTCCCATAGAGGCTCCTAAATAAATATAATTCCTCAATAGCACCTTTCAAGCCTCTTTCACTTTCATAGATTGAATCACCATTTAGAACATAAATCTTGGGCCTACATGTGGATTTTCAAGATTCCTAGGCCCCTAAGATCATAGGGCGAAATACAACTCCCAATTAATCTTATGGAATCCTTTGGCACTAGAGTTGTTGGCCCACATAAAATTTATTAGAACCTTTTCTATCCTTTGACAAGCTTTCATAAAAGGCACCCAACATTAGTTGTGATACACATGGGTGAAAAAAGGCACATTAATACATATATGGGATTTGGCTACCAAAGATAAAGGCTTGATGATCCATTTTTCAACCTTTTTATCAACCCTTTGAATCACTACCTCACAAATTTATTTAGGAAAGGTTTGGATGGAAAATGGTATATTGAGAAAAACTCAAATACTTATCTAGGATGAACCTAGGAATGACATCGTTTCCCCAGAAGACACCAAATAATTTGTTGTTGGCTTTTTCTAAAACACTAGGGTTTGTCCCATTGCATGTTGGCACCAAAGGAAGAACATAATGTATGAAGACACTCCATGGTTTTATCTCACAAGGTATGTTGTGGGTTTTCTCTTCCAAAGTGACAAGGAACTCGAGTCATCAACAAAAGTCCCATTAACTAGCTACCCATAATCAATATTGGGTAATGGAATTCCCTTAATAATAAAGCCTTAGCCCACTTTGTTATAAATTTAATTGTATAGGGATTCAACAACCATAATGTAAATAGTAGTGGATAACAAACAACCATGTCCAATAGCTCTAAATAGGACAATCCATTCTTATTTATATTTTTTTATGGAAAGACAAGTAGAGGCTTCAAAAAAAAAAGAGATCCAACAACACTAGCAAAGAGGGACCTAAAACCCAAGGCTTTCAATGTGTATAGTGTTGGGCACATGCCTATTTTTAGGAAATAACTATTTTTGGAATGTAAAATCCAATTTTGGAGAAGAACAACTGGCAGGAAAAGAAGAATGTGCGAGGGAAATTCACATGCAAAGGAGGAAAGCATGCAAGGCATGCAAGCAAGAAAACCTAACCATGTTAGGGTTAGGGTTTTGGTAAGATATTTCAACAACTAAGAATCTTGTAAATTAGTATAAATAAGAAACTAGGAGGTCTAGGTCGGGGTTCCAAGAGGTTGGTTGGTTTAGTGTGGGTTTTGGTTCGAAGTCATTCGGTTGAGATCGATTGGAATATCGATTTAGTTCGACTATTGTAGTTCTAATATGATTTTGTAAGTTGTTGAATTGTAGAATATTCAAGTAGCTATATATTAAGGGTTAGATCACATGATGAGGAGCATGGTGTGATCTCTTCTTCCTCACAGAGGTTGTGGAACATGTCGCGTGATTGTATGATCAGAATTATAGTGCACGCAACGCCATATATTGCAGAAATCTAAATAAAACAGCCTAAGAAGCCATATTTTTGTGGATGTAGCCCAGGAGGGGGTGAACCACAATAAAACATGTGTTATGTGTGTTATCTATTGCATATTTACCTTCTATCAATAGTTATATTATGAATGGATAAATGAATAATTTAGTTAGATCTATCAGAATGCATGCATAGAATTAATAGATGACTGGATATTGAGAATAATAGAGCGAATAATCAGATCAAGGCCTAAAGAAGATCAGTTATAATCCTATATCCCCCACTCATTCCTATATTGAAAGAACCTGAGCATTGCAGTCACCCCTAGAACTATCTCGGGTGAGACTATGTAGTACATTATGTGTGTTGTGTTGCCATCCGGTTTACCAGGAGGGTTGATAGTTTTAGAGGGATTTGTTGGAAACATGTTTAGATATGAACCTGGGACAACCCAATAAGTATATAGAAAGAGTAATAACCAACAAATGTTTATGTTTCTAACTGGAAATGCATGGGATTGAGTTAATAGGATATGTAGAAGAAGCATGCAACGAATGAAGGTATAAAAAGGGAATGTTTAGACCGCATAATCCAACGAAAGTGGAGATCGAAAGATGGTTGAAAACAAAGGAGCTTGAATTTGTCTAGAAGGATAACAGAAACCCTAAGATAACATTGCGCAAATATCTGGATAAATACATGTTTAGCGACCTACATGAGGTATTTTTCTATGATTTCCCGCATGTGTTGCAGGAGTGGCTATTGAGGTTGAAACACAACCACCCTACCAATTGAATTAGACAGATCGAGTGGAATCCTATGGAGATCACGCAGTTACAACAAGTTAACAACAAATTCATGTGCGTAGTAGATTTCTAGTTAGACAGTATTGTTGTAGGGTTTATCACAGAATTTGCAGTAGATATTGCAAAGTCTTACAATGCAACAGAGCAGGAGATTCTAAAAGGACATAGAGGCGGGTATATCAAATTTTTGTATACTTCAATCAAGATGTTACTGGATAACAATGATGTGATGAATATGGAATCAAACAACTAAAATTCCCTGTGTGCATGGGGGAAGGGGGGAAGCACTAACAAGAGGTGGAGAAATGGAGGAAGAGATGGATAAGGGAAAGAAGAACGAGGTCATGGACCCAATAATGATTGAGGAATATTGTGGGCCATGATGATACCCAAGATATCATACTAAAATTTTTGCAAGTCATTGGGCCGTGATGATAAAGATTGTAGGACAATGGAGTTGATGAGTAAAATAACTTCAGATACCTATAAGGTGCAGGAAGAAATGATGACAGGGCAAGTTGCACCTCTATTTAACCAGGTAACACCTCCATATAACAATGCAGAACAACAATATAATATTGTGCAGCCACACTATAACCCCACGTAGTATAATCAGGTACCTCAGTACAACGCACTGTGAGGAGATCGAGCTGGATACAGAAGTGGAGGACGAGGTGGAGGAGGATTTGGAAGAGATAGATGACCAATAGTGTGCCACAAATTCAAAAAACCAAGACATTATGCAAGGGAATGTCCACTCCCAGCAGCGACATGTATGTATTGTCGTGCAACAAACCACGATAAAGAGGAATGCCCAACACTTTTGGGAAAGATTCAAGAAAAGAGGAGCCAGAACAACCAGAATGTTCAGTGGATCTCTGTAGAATTGAGGGATGATTGAAGAAATATCAACATATTCATGTGAGGAGGCACTAAGACATGACCTAACGTAGTGAGACAAGATCCAGCAGAACACCAATGGGTGAATAAATGCTGAAACACAGAAGCATTTTGATGCGTGGAAAGAAAATGAGACATTCAAGGAGGCCATAAAAGAGTTCCTCAAGCAATATGTTGTGTCTGCATTAGTTTCACAACATACTCAGAACGTACCAATGTACAAGATGCCTCCATCAATGGACATTGGACCGCACCGATGAAGCACAACCTTTAGGGAAAGTAAGTACCATAAAGGCTTTTCTACAATCTTGTGCTAAGCTACTGAATGATCCATCATCTATTAATTTTTTGCAAAATATGCTAGAAATATGTAACACAAAGGTAGAGGAGAAGTTAGAGAAGAAAATAGTAATAACCTCCATACAAGAAGGAGGACAAGCAGGGAATTCAGACTATATGTTAGTATTGGAGATTTCAATATGGGGGATATTATACTGGACTTAGGCTATGAGGTAAATGTTTTACCTAAGAAGACATGGAAGTGCATGGGAGAACCCACACTAGGCTATTCACATATCCAGTTGAAATTAGCAAATCAACACAGGGTTCTACAAATTGGAAGGCTTAAAGGTGTGATAGTAGATCTAGATGGAGTGTGCACTAAGGCAGACTTTGAAGTAATAAAGATCATAGATGGCACAACACCATATCAAGAAATTCTTGGACTGGATTGGTCATTTGACAACCAGGCCATAATAAACTTGAAGATAAGGAAAATGACATTTAAATTAGGTGAATACAGAGTCATTGCACCATTAGACCCTTCAGAAGGAGAAAGGTTTGTAGAACCCACTTGCTTATATATGGAGGAAATAAACCATTTGTACAGAACCACCGCGCGAGAAGATGATTATGTCAACCCAACTACAGATGGGGTACTCTGGTGGAGAAGCATCACATCATGTGTTTCTAACTCCGATACAGGTTTGGAGAATTGGCAACAGAGATTACATGAAGTCTCCATAAGAAGGTGCAGAAAAATAGATTGCGCAGTAAGATGGGTTGGTACAAAGATAAGGGAACCCCCCAATTTTCATGGGGTAAATGATGTAGAGGAATTTATGATACAATATGAAGAAGAAGTGTCATAAAATCAAAGGCGCTTATCCCTATATATTGCACTCAAGGCTACACCTGCAATATGGTGGGGTGCGCATAAAGAAACAATTCAAGACTTGTACCAATGTAAATGATTACTTTGCATTAGATTTGGCGAAGACCATGAGAAAAATGAAATGCAAATATATGATGGACAAGTGATGCCAACAAAACATTTGGAGAAGTGTTGGAAATAATGGAGGATGAAACCACCAAAATAATGGCCTCATCACTTCATCCATACATTGGAACGAATTCCAGAGAACTAGTGCGTAGACCAAGAGATGCGCAAAGGTACTACTGAATGTACAACATTACATTAGAATTTTGTAGTAACCTTCTCATTTGAACATGATAACCCCAACATTGATTTAGGAATGAAGCAGATAAAATGTGTAATATTTATTGATGAACTAGAGGTTGAACTCATGACAAAGTATCAATAAAAGAATAGACAGACAATCAAATAACTATTGTCATGCTATCATGTTTAGGAAGAGGCACCAAATGAAGATGACCCACACAATATTCAGATTACAAAAATTGAAGGAGCAAGAGAGGTGGAAAATCCATCTCTGGAATCAGAGTATTTGTTGCACCTATCAAGGTGAAGAAAGTCAACAGTGGGACCACTAATAACCCTAAAATGGAAAGTATTGGAGACTATTGGGATGAACAAACAGTAGAGAGAATAACAGAGTTACTGCATGAATACAATGAATTGTTCCCAACAACTTTTACAGAGATGAAAAGCATAGGAGGAGAGTTAGGAGAGATGAAGATACCTCTCAATACTGAGGCAAGAACTGTTAGGAAGAGACCTTATAGACTGAATCCAGTGTACAAGCAGAAAGTGAAGGCGAAAATTGACAGAATGTTGGAAGATAGTATCATATAACCAGTGGAGGAATCTGAATGGATAAGTCCTATGGAAGTACAATAAAAGAAACAAGGGGGGATAAAGATTTGTGTAGATCTGAGTAAACTAAATGATGCTTGTGTACATGACCCTTTTCCTATCCCTTTCACAAATGAAGTCTTAGAGAATGTGGGAGGCCAGGAAGCATACTCATTTACAGATGGATTCTCAGGATACCATTAGATCAAGATATCTCTAGAAGACATGTATACAACTAATTTTGCTACAGAATGGGGATCCTACCAGTACACAGTCATGCCTTTTGGGCTGAAGAATGCACCAGCCATATTTTCAAGAATAGTCATAGATGATTTTAAGGAATTCATACATTAGTTCTTGGAAGTATATCTGGATGACTGGACTATTTATAGTCTGCTAAAAGATCATGTAGAAGTATTAAGGCTAATGTTGGAAATATGCAAGCAGTGTCATATATCATTGAATATAAATAAATGCATTTTTGGAACACCTTTTCACATATTGTTGGGCCATATATTCTGTAAACAAGGTTTACTAGTGGATCATGCTAAGATTGCAGTCATTGTCAATTTACCACGACCAAAATCAATGTGTGAGTTGAGAGAAACACTAGGACATACATGCTATTACACGAAATTTATAAAGGGGTATGCACAGATCACTATGCCAATGGAAAATTTGTTAAAGAAGGATATCATATTTCAGTGGAATGAATATTGTCAACAAGGTTTGGACACCTTAAAGGAAAATATGGTCACATCACCTATCCTAGTATTCCCAGAGTGGGAAAAGACATTTCATGTGCATGTAGATGCATCAACCATAACACTTGGAGTAATTATGGCACATCCAGGAACAAGGGATTTAGACCATCCTATATCCTTTGCAAGCAGAAAATTGTTAGAATAAAAGAAGAACTACAACACCACTGAAAGAGAAGGCTTAGCCATGGTGTATTCAATTCATAAGTTCAGGCACTATTTTCTTGGAAATCACTTTAATATGTTCACAGATCATTCTGCCCTAAAATATTTAGTCAACAAGCTAGTGTTGGGGGGGAGGATCTGTATATGGTTGTTGTTATTTCAAGAATTTTATTTTGAAGTGATAGTCAAACCAAGGAAGCCGAATGCAGGACCAAATCACCTATCAAGGGTAACTAATGGAGAAGAACCTAACAACTTGGAAGAAAAATTCCCTGATGCGCAATTGTTTTCAGTATAAGTAGTTGATGATTATTTTGCTGATATTATCGAGTACATGAGTACATGGATTGCGCCACAAGAATTTAGCACTGCGTAGAAGAAAAATCTTCTAATCAGAGTTGGAGACTATCAACTGATTACATGACACTTATATAAGATGGGCGCATATAGAATTTTGAGAAGGTGTGTACTAGAGCATGAAAGGCCTAGAATTTTAGCAAAAGCTCATGAGGGAATACCTAGAGGAAATTATGCAGGAAAAGCTACCACATAGAAGGTATTTCATGTAGGATTATGTTGGTTAGCAGTCCATAGAGATGCTAAGGAATATTTTCAAACATGTGATGTCTGGAAGAGGGTGAGAAAACCCAACAGACGGGATGAGATGCCTCTAAGACCACAAGTAACGTTACAGGTATTTGAAAAATGGGAAATATACTTTGTGGGACTAATCAATTCACCAATGAGAAGGTTAGGAGCTAGATATATCATCACTGCGACATAATACTTAACAAGATGGGAAGAAGAAACACCAATCAAAGACTGTAGCGTAGAAACAACAACACACTTCTTGTTTGATCAAGTGATCACCAGGTTTGGTTGTCCAAGAATTTTGATGAGTGACCAAGGTACTCACATTATCAACAATACTATCAGGGCTATGATTAAGTAGTTTGAAGTCTATCAACAGAAGAGTACACCATACCATCCTCAAGAGAATGGAATGGTAGAATCCTTCAATAAGAGCTTGGAGAATGCTTTGACAAAGATTTGCAATGTCAACAGGGATGATTAGGACTTAAAAATACCAACAGTATTATGGGAATACGAGACTACCTGTAAGAAGTTGACAAGACATACACCATTCAAATTGGTGTATGGGCATGAAGCAATAGTACCATTAGAATTTCTGGTACCCAGTCTGCGTGTAGCAAAAATCACCAACATGACAAAAAGAGGCACAGTAAAGGAGAGGTTAAAGTTACCAACAAATGGAAATGGAAGAGGATAGGATTCTGGTAGAATTTCAACAAGAAGTACAGAAAGCCAGAGACAAAGCCTGGCATGACATACATATCAAGAGGAAGAGTTTGAAGGAATGAGACCTAGTCTTTCTCTATGACAATAAATTTTTTCAACATCCTGGTAAGTTTAGAATGCATTGGCTAGGGATTTGTGAAGTAAATACTATCACAGATGGGGGATTGGTACAACTACAAGATTTGGCAGGAACAAAACTTAAAGGAATGATAAATGGGACTCAACTCAAACTGTATAGGGACAATCGACCTCCTAACATTTAAAAGTTACAGTGCAATAAGAAGGACATGTACATCGTGTAATATAGTAGAATCTAGGATAGAAAAATGACAAAAAGCAATAAAAAGGAGAAAAAGAAGGAAAAAGAAATACAAAAACAGAAAAGAAAGAAAATCCAAAAATTACTGGGAAATATTGTGCGCAAAAAAATTGGACTTGGCGTGACAAAATCAAAAATGTTTGCATGCAGTAGATGGGTGAAAAACACTGTGCACTAAGGAAAAATCACAACAAAAATGCACGACGCACTTAAAAATTTTGGTGCATCTGAAAAGGGACAAACGATCAGAAAAGCGAAAAATGACAGTTATGTCAAAAAGGCACCAACTCCCGACATTTATGAAATTAAATGAAACGTACGCGAAAAGCATCATCGCATTAATTGTAGTCAAGGAGGCTTCTCCGAGAAGCTTCATAACATTTATGGCACCTTCTATATGAAGGGGAAACATGGGAAACATAACACCTATTGTGAAATTGCTAACTCATAGAGCTAGAGAGCACCCAAGTAAACATGCGAAGAGCACAATGTAAACCAGTCGAACTCTATTTGGAAAAAGAAACCAGTATCCATTATGGCACCATCGAAGATTGGTGCATTGAGCCAAACCACAAGGAAAAACCAAGCAACATTAGGGAACCACACGAAACCACAGAGGTTGAACAAGAAATGGCTCACATAGAGGGAATAATCGATGTGGATGAAATTCCATCCTCACAGGTCAAGCCAGTGAGTCCCACACTAGTCGAGGAAGAAGCATAAGCCCAAATAATGCCTAGCATGGAAATCGATTTTCACAATAGTGCACAGGGCTGCCAAACAAATGATGCAGGAAACCTACAACAACCTGCGAGAGCCAAAGAATCCTAAAGAACAAATGGGGATACCAGCAAGAAGATAGAGGCTGCAGCACCAAGACGACAACCTGAAATAGGGTCCGCATAGTAGTAGCAAGGGATGGTAGAAGACATAATTGAGAAACCATATTTGGGTGCAGAGGATAGATAATCAGAGTGTGTGACCTCTAGCGCTTCGTTAAGAAGAAAGGGAAAACATCCCATGGAATGGTCCTCATGCAAGCAGCTCGACGTAACAATCGTACTACCACGCATCCCAGAGGGAGTGTGGTCCCCACCAACACTTTTGGTTTATGTAGAAAAGATAAAGTATTTGACCATGATGTGCTCGAAACTGAAAAATTCCCAGAATTTGCGCCACAAGTTTACATGGTTATCATAGGTACAGGTCCATTTGGAGATCCCATGATGCAACCAAAACAATGGGAAGCAGGCCTCACGAACACAGGGATACTGAAATTGATGGATATTCCCCACTTCGATAGGGGGAAAGAGGTAAATAATTGCATCAAGCAGTTGTTGGTAGTCCTCCATGGAGGCTTCCTGTGGATGGAGGAACTTGTCTCCATCGACGTGGAATTGATCGCGTTCATCACAAGTCTGTCATTAATGGGTGAGAGTCCTGAATAGTACCTGGGTGACAAGACAATGGAGAAGGCTCTTACCAAGGAAATGAAGAAAACATACATCACAAAGAAGGGCTCATGCAGAATCATAATAAAAAGAATCAGCGGTGCAACCATTAGGATGGCCACAAAACTCATGGCCTTCAATTTATTGAGGAAGTTTCGCAAGGAGGAAGTCCACGCAGGGGTTGTCGCAGCTATATCCCAGTGCACCAATAACACCATGCTCAGGTGGCCCCCCTACCTGTTGAACCTGTTCCTCTATGATGACAAAGACGCGCATGACGTGGGGACAAAATTTCATTATTCATGGTTGATTATCTTGCTAGCATTGGTTGGGTGGAGGGAACCTCCATATTAATATTTTTGTGACAGAATAGGTCATTTCCACACAACGCGATATACATCAATGGGGAGCACGTCGAACCCCAAGAGAAGAAGTGGAAACATAGGTACCTTTGTGCAATAATTTAGTAACAACCAAGAGAGTATAGAAAATACATGGAGAATACTCTAGAGGTTGTTGCACAGTACCAAGGCATAGCAAATTTTAGAACCATGCACCATAATATGTGGATCTAGGCGCACAGGGATCTATCCAAGGAATGGCTTCAACTCTGATACTGCATCAGTGGAGAAGAGGAAGAAATGGCAATGCAGGATGGCACGATGACTAGAAGATTCCATTCATTACTAGGGAAGTGCCTACGGGAAAGGAGGTAGAAGCATGGGTATCTATGACACATGCAGTAGACAACGTTGTCCCTAAAAATTTGAATCCCCGTCATAAGTTGGCATAGAAGAAAAAGGGGAGTGCTCCAAAGAAGTATGCATAGGCAGTAAAAAAGGACAGTGCCCTAGCACAAGGAGAATAAGGATTTAGGGACACAATGACACAAGAAACCCCCTCATCAGCCACCTCAAAATAAATTGGGCCACCTAAGCATTGAATCATACACAGAAGGGTTGCGCAAGAAGGCCAAGGCTCATAAGAAGCTGTGAGAATACACCATTACTAAGGATGACGTCGACCTCGTCGAAGAAAAAGTACAAGATCACGTAGTTGAGGAATTCAAAGAAGCCAAACACCAACGAGGAAAA
Source organism: Picea abies (assembly GCA_900067695.1). Taxonomy (NCBI): domain Eukaryota; kingdom Viridiplantae; phylum Streptophyta; class Pinopsida; order Pinales; family Pinaceae; genus Picea; species Picea abies. The sequence goes on from CBVK0100097438.1 coordinate 30,910, forward strand.
ATCCAAGAAGAGTTGGCGGACATAAGGTAGGTCTTGGAGCAGATAAAAGCAGCACAAAGGCCGGAAGGGGGAACATAATCCTTCTCTGCAAAAATAGAAGTAGAGACAAGGACCATGCCTAGTAAACAAGACACCATCCAAAAAATAGTGCAAGCGAGTCCGAACTTCCAAATCACATCGGACATGTTGCAAATGGATGAAAGCGTAGCCTAGACACCACTGAAGGATTTGGTGCAAGTAGAGTTGGTATTGGAAAGGATACCAACCAAGGAACTTATACAAGCTTCAAGTCAGTGTCGCGCAATAAGTGCAGTCGCGCATAAGGAAAAATGCGGAGAAATTGTAGAAAACAAAGAATAGTAGGGATTCCTTGGAATTGGTGGTCAAGCAAGTAAATCTCAAAACCAAGGAGGAAAAAGAACACACATATAGATTGAAGCAGGGCTTGACAATGGTGTACAAGCGTATCCCAATAGCATGCAAGCAACAGAGAGAAGTGTTGCGAAGAATATCAACCTCATTGCACAAACAATTGATCAATAGAGACAAGTTATCGAGGAACTAGAGGAAAATATCAATCCCACAACTCCTCCTTAAGTCCAAGAGAAGAGGAAAGAAGAAGTTTCACTCCAAATGGTGGAGATGAAGAAACAAGTAAGCGCAACAGAATAATTGTTTGACAGAGCCGTGCAGCTTTGGAAAACGTTGGAAGAGGATGAGAAGGTACAACAGTGGGACCAAGAAGAAGAAATACTCAGCGCAACCATACAAGAGCTCAAGTAAATACAGAAAACAATGAGCATCACAGAGCTCATGAAGGGCACCCAGGATATGAAGAAGCTGCAGTTAGAATTGAAGACCGTGCAGACAAAGAAGCAAGCAAGACAAGTAGAACTGGAACCCATTCAAGAGAAAGAAACGCATATGATCACACAGTTGGAGGAGGAAAAGAAAAACACGACACAAGCATAGATAGAGGGCACAACATTGATCCAGGGGGAGATCACAATGCAGTCAATGAAGGAAAAAATAGGAAAATCCACGCAGGTCCAAGCAAGAGGAAGGGAACTCGCAGACAAGTTCCACAGCCTAGAAAAGGATGCTCAGGGATCATGCCCTACCTAGGTAGCTTGGGATGAGCCACATGTCAGTGTTGGAGGCATGTTGGGCGTAAGCCTATTTTGAGGAAATAACTATTTTTGGAAGGTAAAACCCAATTTTGGAGTGAGGAAATAACTATTTTTGGAAGGTAAAACCCAATTTTGGAGAAGAACAGTTGGAAGGAAAAGCAACACGTGCGAGGGAAAGTCACATGCAAAGGATGAAGGCATGAAAGGCGTGAAGGAAGGATAACCTAACCATGTTAGGGTTGGGGTTTTGGTAAGATATTGTAATAACTAAGAAGATTGTAAATTAGTATAAATAAGAACCTAGGAGTTCTAGGTTAGGGTTCGAAGAGGTTGGTTGGCTCAGTGTGAGTTTTGGTTCGAAGTTGTTCGGTTGAGCTCGACTAGGATACTGATTCAGTTAGACTATTGTAGTTATGATATGATTTTGTAAGTTTTTTAGTTGTAGAAGATTCAAGTAGCTATATCTCAAGGGTTACATCGCAGGTTGAGGAGCCTAGTGTGATCTAGTCTGCCTCACAGAGGTTGGGGAACCTGTCTCGTGATTGTATGATCAAAATTGTAGTGCGCGTAGCGCCATATATTGCAAAAATATAAATAAAAGAGCCTAAGAAGCCAGATATTTGTGGACGTAGCCTAGGAGG